>RJWM01020467.1:0-37115 GCA_004363535.1 Dasyprocta punctata
AGACCCAACCCCCGCGCGATCCCCCGGACAAAGGTACCTGCAGACGGGACGGTGTTGCTTTCACTTTATTGCTTCTAGCTGCTTCTTAAGCGTTTCTCCACTGGGTCGGCCTCACGGCTCTCCCAGGGGGGGCTTGCCTCCTAACGGCCGTCGGGCTCGGCTCACACCGCGCAAATCCCCCCGCGCATTTCCTTGCTTTTCTATTTATGCCTTATACTGTCCTATGGTGTGTTGCCGCGTACTGGCTTATAATTGGCTACCAAGCGTGGGGTGATGCTTGCGTCACAACTGCCGCAGGATGTAGGCGCCATCTTCTCCCATTGACGGGAGGGGCTAATCTAGGAGCAGGCTTTTGAGGTCTCAGCTAGGCCGCAGGCCCTAGTAGCTATGGTCTCTGCTCAGGAGGCTTGCATGTGAGGCTGGGCTCCTCACAGTAATAGTTATTAGAAAAAGACAGTAAATGTTCATATGATTAAATAAATGTTACATGTCTTCATCTATTAATCTAAACAACCCTTCTGAAGGTAATAATATGCAATATTACAAGTATTGTCAAATTCACATAATCTTGTTTTGCAAACCTATACTTTTATTGTACTGGATTTCTTGTTGTTTGTCTCTTTTGCTTTTTTTTTTTTCTGTGTGTTTTTGCCTCTATTTTTTTTTATTTAAGTGAAGAAAAAAAGGAAAAAAGACATATAAAACAAAGACAACAAGCAAAAGTGACAAACAAATGACTAGAGTAAATACACAACAGTAACACTGCAGGTTTACAAAACTGGATGATAGAAAATTGACAATGGCTGCAATATTGTGTATGGTTGGATATCTTTAAAAAGGTTACTTACATTAACAGATACAGACATGTAAAATTGATCTAATCATAAAAGCATTAATTGTTCTTTAACAATAATGAATACATTCAGCAGTGTGTTCATTTTAGTTATATTATATATACGTATATACAGGTTTATATGTTTTCCTCTTTCCTTTTCTCTTTCTGCCTTTTCCCTTCCCACTTACTTTTGCTCTTTGAGATGTTTTTTACCCTTACATAGTATTTATTATAGATTTTGAATCATATGTACTTTTCCATTTCTTACACTAGGGACACAATACGGTTTTTACATATGTGGGTTTCATTTATCTCACTTATGAGTATGGTCTCAATCGTGACCATTTACTTACAAAAGTCTCAATGCAATCTTCCTTAATTGCTGAGTAGTACTCCAGTGTATAAAAATACCACATCTTTTTTATCCAGTCTTTGATTGATGGGCACTGGGTTGCATCCAAAATCTGGCTATTACAAATTGGGTTGCTATAAACATGGGTGCACAGATATCACTGTGGTATGATGTTTTCAATTGTTCTGTGAAAATGCCCAGAAGAGGGATAGTTGGGTTGAATGGGATCTCTAATCCTAGCTTCTTGAGGAATCTCCACACTGACTTCCACAGTGGCTGCACAAGTCTACACTCCCACCAACAGTGGAGAAGAGTTCTTTTTTCCCTATAGACCCTCCAGCATTTGTTGTTGGTTGATTTTTCAATCTTGGCCATTCTTTCTGGAGTGAGATGGAATCTCAGCGTTGTTTTAATTTGCATTTCCCGAATGACCATTGATGTTGAACATTTTTTCATATATTTATTTGCCATTTGTATTTCTTTCTCTGGGAAGTGTGTATTCATCTCAGATGCCCATTTTTGGATTGTGTCCTTGAATTTTAGGGGCCTGATTTCTTTCAATTCTTTATATGTTTTAGATAGAAGTCCTTTGTCTGATGGACAATTGGCTAAGATATTTACCAGTTCGTGGGTTTTCTTTTCACTCTGTTGGAGATTTCCTTTGACATGCAAAAACTTTTTAGTAGGATGAGATCCCAGGTGTTGATTCTGGAAAGTGTTTCCCGTGCAATCTGATTTTTATTCATGAACTCTCTGCCTACTCCTGTGTCATCGAGATTTTTACCTACTCTGTCTTCTAGTAAGTTTAGTGTCTCTGTCTTTATATTCAGATCTTTGATCCATTTTGACTTTATTTTAGTGCATTGTGATAGGCATCGATGTAGTTTTAGTTTACTGCATATGGAAAGCCAGTTTTTCAGCACCATTTGTTAAAGAGGCTGTCTTTCTTCCAATGTACATGTTTGGCCCCTTTATCACAGATGAGGTGGCTAAGTGTGTTTGTAGTTGTGGCTGTATCTTCTAATCTATTCCATTGATCTTCAGGCCTGTTTTGATTCCAAACCACGCTGATTTTATCACAGTAGCTCTGTAGTATAGTTTCAAGTAGGGGATTGTGATGTTTCCTGCCTTCCCTTTGTTGCCCAGATTTGCCTTTGCTATTCTGTGAGTTAGGCAAGTGGTATTTTGATTAGGATTGCATTAAATCTGTATAATAATTTTGGGAGAATGGCCATTTTCACGATGTTTGTTCTTCCTATCTATGAACAGGGAATATCTTTCCATTTTCTGAAATCTTCTTTGATTTCCTTCTTTAGAGTAATGTAATTTTCACTGTATAGATCTTTTACTTCCCTAGTTAGATTGATTCCTAAGTATTTCGGTTTTTTTTGGATGTTATAGTGAAGGGGGTGGTTTCCCTTATTTCTCTCTCAGTGACTTTGTTGTTTGTGTAAAGGAATGCTATTGATTTTTGAGTGTTCACCTTGTATCCAGCTATATTACTAAATTTAGTTATTATGTCTAAAAGTCTTCTAATGGATTTTTGGAGGTCTTCTATGTAGAGTATCATGTCATCTGCAAATAATGATAATTTCACTTCTTCCTTTCCTATCCCTATTCCATTTATTTCTTTCTCTTGTCTAATTGCTCTGGCTAATATTTCCAGAACTATATTGAATAGGAGTGGTGATAATGGACATAGTTGTCTTGTTCCTGATTTTAGGTTGAAAGTTTTCAGTTTTTCTCCATTTAGTAAGATGCTGGCTGTTGGTTTATTATGTACAGCTTTTATCAGGTTGAGGTAGAGACCATCTATTCTGATTTTCTGTAGGGTTTTTGTCATGAATGGGTGTTGGGTTTTGTTGAAAGCTTTTTATGCATCTATTGAGATGGTCATGCGGTTCCTGTGCTTGGCCCTGTTGATATGGTGTATTACATGTATTGATTTCCGTATGTTGAATCATCCCTGCATTCCTAGGATGAATCCACTTCATCGTGGTGTATAATCTTTCTGATAACTTGCTGTATTCTATTTGCCAGTATTTTATTGAGGATTTTTGCATCTATGTTCATTAGGAAGATTGGCCTGTAATTTTATTCTTTGGTTGGGTCTTTCTCTGGTTTGGTACTAGGGTAATATTGGTTTCCAGGAATGAGTTAGGGAGACTTGCTTCCTTTTCGATTTCATTGAAGAGTTTGAAGAGTGTTGGCATTCAGTCTTCCCTAAATTTCTTGTAGAATTCAGCAGTGAAGCCATCAGGGCCTGGGCTTTTCTTTGTAGGTAGGGTCTTAATTACATTTTCAATTTCATTAGCAGAATTTGGGTTATTCAGTAGCTTTACGTCTTCTTGATTCAGCTTTGGTAATTCATAGGTTTCTAGGAATCTGTCCATTTTTTCTGTGCTATCAAATCTATGTGAGTAAAAGTTTTCAAAGTAGGTGTTGATGATCTTTTGTATTTCCACAGGGTCTGTAGTGATTTTACACTTTTAATTTCTTATTGCATGGATCTGAGTTTTTTCTTTCTTCTTCTTGATAAAGTAGGCGAGGTGTTTATCAATTTTATTTACTCTTTCAAAGAACCAACTCTTTTATTCATTCATGCTTTGTATTATTTTCTTAGTTTCAATTGCATTAATTCCCGCTCTAATTTTAATAATTTCCTCCCTTCTTTGGGCTTTGGACTGGACTTGCTCTTCTTTTTCTAGAAGTTTGAGGTGCAGGATTAAGTTGTTTATATGTGTTCTCTCTGTTTTTCTGATATGAGAGTTTAATGCTACAAGTTTCCCTCTGAGGACTGCTTTCATTGTATCCCACAGGTTCTGGTAATTTGTATTTGCATTTTCATTCAATTGCAGATATTGTTTACTTTCTTCTTTAACATCTTCTGTGTCCCATTGGTTATTTAGGAGAGTATTATTTAATTTCCATGTGTTTATGCAGCTATTGTAGGTATTTTTGTCATTCATTTCCAATTTTACTGCACTGTGGTCAGATAATAGGCATGGAATTATTTCAGTTCCTTTGCATTTACTTAAACTTGTTTTGCGGACCAGTATATGATCTATTTTAGAGAATGACCCATGTGCAGCTGAGGAGAATGTGTATTCTGATGTTGATGGGTGGAATACTCGGTATACATCTACTAGGTCCATTTGTTCACAAGCTTGATTCAGTTCTGCTATTTCTTTGCTGATATTTGTTTGGTTGATCCATCTCTCTGTGACAATGGGGTATTAAGGTCCCCTGTTAGAACTGTATTATTGTTTATTTGGTTTTTCATGTCTATTAAGAAGTGTCTTACATAGTTGGGTGCTCCCATATTCGGGGCATATATGTTTATGATTGTAATCTCTTCCTCTTGAAGTTTTCCCCTAACAAGTATGTAGTGACCTTCTTTATCTCTTTTGATCTTTTTCGGTTGGAAGTTTGCATTGTCTGCAAATGAAATAGCTACCCCTGCTTTTTTCTGGGTTCCTGTTGCTTGGAGTATTGTTTTCCAGCCTTTGATTTTTAGTCTGTGAATTTCCTTTTGAGTGAAATGTGTTTCTTGTACACAGCATATTGCTGGGTTTTGTTTCTTAACCCACTCTGCTAGTCTGTTTCTTTTTATCGGTGAGTTGAGACCATTTACTTTGATTGATATAACTGATATGTACCGGTTCATCCCTGTCGTATCTTTCTGTTGTTGGTTTTCTACATTTTCTGTTTAATTATTTGCCCTGCTTAGTGGTTTCCTTTTATTGTTCTTAAGATTGTGGCTATCTTTGTCTCTTTCTAGTGTGCCTTTCAGTACTCTTTGTAGTGTTGGTTTAGTGGCCATAAATTTCTTCAGTTGTTCTTTGTCATGAAAGTATCTTATTTCTCCATCAATTTTTAAGGATAGTTTTGTAGGGTACATCAATCTTGGTTGAAAGTTATTTTCTTTCAGGATTTTAAATACTTCATTTCAAGCTCTTCTTAACTTAAAGGTTTGTGTTGAGAAGTCTGCCATGATTCTGATAGGCTTTCCTTCATAGGTAATCTGCTTCTTTTCTCTGACAGCTTTTAGTATTTTGTTCTTGTGCTGTATTTCTGATACCCTATTATTATATGTCTGGGTGAGGATTTTTTTTGATTGTGGTTAATGGGGTTTTCTGTATGCCTCAGTTACCTGTATTTCAGATTCTCTTCCCATGTTTGGAAAGTTTTCTGCTATTATTTCTGTGAATAGTCTTGGCAGGTCATTAGTGTTGACCCCTGCTTTTTCATATATGCCTATTAATCTTATGTTATTTCTCTTGGCATCATCTTGCAGCTGTTGAATTGTTTCTTGGTTCTTTACTATTTTTAGGAGATCTTTTCTTTCATCGCCTTGATCTCCCATACTGTCTTCAAGATCTGAGATTCTATCTTCAGCTTCATTTAAGCAGTTTTTCAAACTTTCCATGGAGTTTTTCATTTTGTGTATTTCCCTTTGCATGTGTTTCATGCATTCTGTTTGTGTCTTATATTGTTCATTCAAATTTTCCATCATTTTCTTAAGTTCTTCTATTTTTTTATTTTGCTCTTCTTTAGATACACACCACATTCTTTAATAATGTTTCTCATTTCATTTTTTAGCTGAGAGAATATTTATGATTTGAATTTCTCTATAACTTCATCAAGTTGTTTCTTTATTGCATTTTCTAACATCTCAGAAAGGCCATTTGTGTGACTCCTACTGTCTTCCATTTCAGTGTCTCTTGGGTTTGTTCTTTGTGGGCTGGTGGACTGAGACTGCCTCTTGGGCTTTCATTTTGTCATTTTCTTCTAGAACCTATGTGGCTCTGTGTCCTGCAAGGCTCGCCTGCATTCTCCTGATGGTCGAGCTGATTCTTGCATCACCCTGAATCGCGGTACCCGGTAGAGCTGGGTCCTGTGTGCAGCAAGGGAGGGCGGCCTCCTGGGGCATATGGGTGGAGTCTCCACCTTAACTGGGTGGGGGCCAAGGCCTCCCAGTCCCAGGGATCTAGGCAGAGTGTACCCATGGAGTGACACTGTTCAGACCCTGGGTCTGTCTGCAAGTTCAGAGCAACAGCTGTGCCAGGACAAGCCTGGGCAAGTCCCAGGCCTACAGTGCCAGGAGCAACCCAGCTGGGCGGGGGTCCGTGAGCTCTGGGATGGCACACACACAAGCTGCTCTACTGAAATATGGAGCTCTTTCGCGCTCTGCACTCTGGTGAGGGGAGCCCAAACTCTCCAAGTCCCTGCAGCTATGTTGGTCAGTCCTCAGTGAGCAGCTCTGGGGTCCTGGGCTGATCTGGGCTGGGCTGCATACCTCTGTGTCCTGCGAGGTTGGCTGAGCATTCCCCTGAGGTTCGCGCTGATTCTTGGGTCTCTTTTTTCTCTTTAATAAAGAGTCTTTGCAGAGGATGCAAAACATAAATGAAATACACAGGTTACTAGAATTTTATGAGTTACCAACACTGAACCTACAAGATACAATAATTCTACATAATCTAATATCAGTTAAACTAAAAATGTAATTTGAAGAAATTTTCCAACAAGGGAAAACCCAGGTCTTGATCAATTCACATCTTAATTCTAAAGGAAATTTAGATACGATTTAACACCGATACTCCTTTAATGAAGTTGAAAGGGGAGCATTTCTCCCTAATGCATTGCTGGAGGCAAGACATCACTTGATCATGGATAGGAGGAACAAACATTGTAAACAAGGCTGTACTCCCATAACTGTTATACACAGTTAATGCAATCTGATAAAAGTACCTTCAACATATCTTACAGATCTAGTGAAGGTATTCCTAAAATTCATTTAGAAACAGAAGAGACCTAGAATAGCAAAGGCAAAGCTGGGCACTAAGTGTAAGGTAGATGTGACAATTTCTTATTTTTTCAATTTCAAAGAGAAAAAAACCCCAGAAAATTCAAGAAGCAAATTATTAAAAAGCAAGAAAAAAAGCAAAATGACCTCAACAAGCAAAACAATGCTGATACAGGATTTCCAAAAAAGAGGATAGGAAATATTTTCATTTTAATGAGAAAAAAACAAAAATGAAGAAGCAAACAAAAAATTAAAAAACAACAACAAAACCAAAATGACAAAAACAACAACAGAAAATAACTGTATAGGATTTCAAAACAGAATGATAGAAATTTGACAATGGTTGTTATATTTTATATTGCTATCCTCAAAGTAATTGCTCAGGCTATCAGATACAGAGATGCAAGATTGATGAAATAATATAATTTTCCTTTTAGCAGTTTCATTCCCTTTTACTATATTGATTGTAACTTTTGAATCTTGTTTATTCTTTCAGTGTCTTACACTAGTGAAACAATATAGTGTTTACATAAGCAAATCTGATTTATTTCACTTATGAGTATGATTGCTACTTGCATCCATTTAATGATAAAAACCTTGAGTGTGTCATTCTTTATGACTGAGTTGCGTTCAATTATATTAAAATACCACATCTTTTTTATGCTTTCTTCAGTTAATGAGCATGTGGTTTGTTTCCAAAATTTAACTATTATAAATTCTGCTGCTATAAATATAGGTGCACATGTATCACAGTGGTATGGTGTTTTCAATTCTTCTGGGAAAATATCCAGAAGGAGAATACCTGGGTCAAATGGAACATCTAATTCTAGTTTATTGAGGATTCTTCATATTGGTTTCCACCATAGTTGTACCAACCTACAATCCTACAAACACCATAGAATGGTATCTTTTTTTCTTAAAACCCTGTGAGCATTTCTTATTGGTTGATTTCTTGATGACAGTCACTCTTTCTATTCCATTGATCCTTATGTCTGTTTTGTTTTTGTTTTTGTTTTTGTTTGCCAATTCCATGCTGATGTTATTATAGCAACTTTGTAATACAATTTCAAATCTGGAAGTGTGATGCCTCCTGCCTTGCATTTTTTGCCTGGATTGCCATTGGTATGCTACATCTTTTGTGGTCCCATAGGAATTTTAAGAATGTTTTCTCTTGATCTGTATTTGGACCTGTACTGCATTAAATCTGTATAACAATTTTGGGAGTATGGTCATTTTCACAATGTTGGCTCTTCCTATCCATGAGCAAGGGATATCTTTCCATTTTCTGAATTTCTCTTTGATTTCTTTAGAGTATTATAATTTTTCATGTATAAATCACTTACTTTCTTCATTAGATTAATTGCTAAGTATTTCATTGCTTGTAATGTTATTGTGGAGTTTGTGCTTTCCCTAATTTCTCTCTCAGTGAGGTTGTTGTTTCTGTACTGGAATGCTGTTGACTTTTGAGTATAAAATTTGCATCCAGATAAGCTGCTAAAGTTGTTTTTTAAGTCTTGAGATCTGTTGATGGTGTTTTGGGGGTCTTCTCTGAAGAGTATCATGTCAACTGCTAATAATGATATTTTTATTTTTTCTTTCATATCTTCATTACATTTATTTCTCTCTCTTGTCTAATTGCTATGGCTAATGTTTCCAATACTTTATTGGGTATGAGTGATGATAGTAGACAACCTTGTCTTGTTCCTGACTTTAAAGTGCAAGCTTTCAACTTTTGACCATTCACTTTGATGTTGTCTGTTGGTTTGTCATAGATGGCTTTTATCAAATTGGGGTAAAGATCATCTATCCTGATTTTCTCCAGGGATTTTACCATGAATGAGGGTTGGACTTTGTCAAAAGATTTTTCTACATCTATTGAAATGATCATGTGATTCTTGTCCTTGGCTCTGTTGATATGGTGTATTACATTTATTGATATGGTGTATTACATTTGTTGATGGTTTATATGTTGCACCATGCCCCCATTCCTCGGATGAATCCAATTTCGATCTGGTTTAAAATCTTCGTGTTTTCTTTCATTCTGTTTGCTAGTATTTTATTGAGGACTTTTGCAACTACATTCATTAGAGAGCTTAGCCTATAATTTTGTTTGCTTGCTTTTTGCCTGTTTTGTTTTTGCTTTGCTTTGTTTTTCAATTGTGTCCTTCTCTGATTTCAGTGTCAGAGTGAAATTTGCCTCCCAGACTGTATTAAGGAAGAGTGTTTCCCTTTCAATTTCGTTACAGAGTTTGAGAAGTATTGGAAATAAGCAATAACACAATTATAACAGGAGACCTTAATACTCCATTGAAACAAAAAGATCAACCAAACAAAAAATCAGCAAAGAAATAACAGAACTGAATCCAACTTGTGAACAAATGGATTTAGTAGCTATGTACAAAGATTTCCACCCAACACTATCAAAACCTGAAAGCTTTTGCTCTAAAATCAGGAACCAGACAAGGCTGCCCACATTAGCCAGAGCGATTAGACAGAAAAGAGAAATAAAAGGAATAAGGATAGGAAAGGAAGAAGTTAAATTATCATTACTAGCAGATGACATGATACTCTACATAGAAGACCCCCAAAACTTCATTGAGACACTTCTAGATGTAATAACCAAATTCAGCAGTGTAACTGGACACAAAATAAATGCTCCAAAATAAATGGTGTTACTGTACACAAACAGCAAACTCACTGAGAGAGAAATGAGACCATACTCACAAGTGAAATAAATCAAACTCACGTGTGTAAATACCATATTGTCTACGTAGTGTAAGAAATTGAAAGAGTAAATATGATCCAAAATCTTCAATTAATATTGTGGAAGGGTAAGAAAGTGGTCAAAGGGGAAAATAACTCAGATAGGAAAAGGATAAAACAAGGAATGGAAAATAAAAGAATATAAATTTGTATATATACACTTAAAATAGCTAAGATGATTGTACTACTAGTTCTATTAGTTCTTGAAACAAAGTGGTGAATGTTCATAGGATTAAATCAATTTTGGATGTCTATACCTGGTAATCTGAGTAACTCTTTTGAAGATAATTGTGCAAAATAACAACCTTTGCTAAGTTCCTACCACCTTGTTTTGAAAGTTTATATTGTTATTCATTTGGGTTTTTTGTTATTATTGTTTATTTGTCTCTTTTGTTTCTTGTTTTGCTTGTATTTTTTTTGTTTTGTTTAGTCTTTCCCTCTTTAAAATAATTTTTTTTTAAAAAGAGAGGAATTAAAGCAATCCTAGAATGGAAAAATAAAACAACTAGAAAAAAGTAAAAGAAGTAATACTATATGGAGAATAGATACATGAATGAGAATTAGAAATAAAAAATGAGACATAGCAAAAGTTAGAAATTAGTACATATCTTTCAATAATTTAGTAGTGAAAATTGTCTTAGTTCTCAAAACTTCAGACTAGCAAATTGGAAGAATAAAGAAAGTTCAATATTTTTCTGTCTTTGTAAAAGAACTCCAAAATTAGACTCCTAAAATGAAAGAAGTCTAACAATGAACCATTAAAGTTCATACACTTCTATAAAGCATAAATGGCTAAGTACATAAAAATGTTCAACATTGTGGACTATTTAAGGCAATGCAAATCAAAACAAGATACATCAGAAAGAATTCCTATTGCCAAGAACACAAAAGACAATAAATACTGGTAATTTTATGGTGCCATAGAATCCACTTTTTGTGACAGTGTGAACCAGCCCATTCATTTGGAAATCACTGCTAATATTAAATAAAATCCAGGAGTTTTGTTTGACCCCCAGGTACTTATCTGGATATCTTTTTATCTGAATTAAAGATATCATATTACAACAATACTTAATATTTACATCAGCACACCTCACTCTGAGTAAATCTTGTAAATGGCCTATATGTACAAGACATGAATGAAGAAAATATGATACACAAAAAGACTTATTTGACTCTTCTCTAGGAAAACACGATTCTTGACATTTTTAGGCTAAGAGAAATGAATAAAAGGCCAAAGGTTAAGAATTCCATAGTTTCTCTCATATTTAATAACTGAAGTATAAATAATTTAAAACTGAAAATAAAATATAGAAGACATAAGCAATGGTTGTAGGTATTTATGAGAAGGGAAAGATATCTAGAGATTGAGGAAGAAAGAAGGATGCTAGGGGAAGTGTAAGTGAAAAATATATTTCAAATTCCCACCTTGATGTGTTCATTATATATCCCTAACATACACCAATAAAATGAGTTTAAAAAAAAGCTATGAAGTTGACAAATATGCCTTATATGGAAAGGCATATACAGACTAAAATAAAAATATGGAAATATATTTCTGCTGATAGGTGAAGAATTAAACTGTGTAAAAATAACTTTTTATAAATGAAATTCTAGACTGCATAGTAAAATTGGTCACAAGAGACGAAGAAGTCTACTACATATTGGGAAAGGAAATATTTCACTGAAAAGAAACAACAATTGTACATACAAATATGCTGAATTTTAGCACACCAAATTATCTTTAAAAATTACTTCATGATAAGCTTCAGCAAACAATTTGGTGACTTTTACATGTTGCTCTTTAATGCAGAGGCCAATCTCATAAAAGTTAGCAAAAAATCATCATAGTTAATCTACACTGTAGATCAAATGGATATAATTGATGTTTACAGAATGTTCTATTTTAAGAAAAGAATATGCACCCTCTTTAGCAGTTAAACTCTTCTAATTACTTTTGCTTCAATTAAAAAATATACATAGCCAATACAAAATTGCTGACTACTGGTAGATGCAAAGAGAATGAGTTATGGAAAACACAAATGAGGGGTGGATAAAAAGATGGTTTAATGATTATGGAATACACATCAATATAATTATGTGTAATTACACAGGACACTGAATATACAAATGTAAAAATACAATAAAAGACACATTATCTTTAATCCATTTTAAACATAACCCTTTCGTTGAATATGCTGATTCCATCATTCTTAAGAATTTCTAAAGCAGTACGAGAAGTCCTCTTCCATGACCATAGGGTTGTCCTTTAGCAGCTGTCTTAAGTTAACTCAAAATCTTTACCTTTCTTTATTGCTTTGGTGAAGAACAAGCGATTACTTCATAACAAGGACTATACCCAACAAGAAAAGGGAATAACATATTTTCATGACTTTAAGATCCACATTTCCATTGGATGGAATTTGGCAGCAGCATTTTCTGTATTTTTACTTCACATTGTAAAGAGAGAAGAATTGCAGAACTGCTTCAAAAAAGTAGCAAGAATATTGAAATGTATGAAAACAAATAAGATAAATATTTTGAGAAGATATCATGGCAATGTGACTTTTACTGTAGTTTTTACAAACTTAAGCATTTACACATTTTGATTAGATATTGTACTTCATAAAAGCAGATGGGAATGCATATATTGACAATTAAAAATAAATTCAATGTGAATTTTATTGTATGTGCTATTAAGATATTATCTGAGTTATTTAATCTAAAATATTAAACAAGATCACAATTAGGTCAACTGAAGAAAATGAAAGGAATTGGAGGTCATATTATGTAAGAGAAGAGCTTCACAAAAAGAAATACACTAGGAGGCTCTAACAGCACACTCCGGGAGTGCACCCTCACTAGCTGTGCACAGGATGCAGCTCTACGTGGTCTTGCAACTCAGCGCAACCCACCAGGGGAATGGCCAGCCAGTTTCATAGGACACAGAGGTACTGAGACCAGACCAGCCTAGGTCACCAGAGCTGCTAATCAGGGACTGGCCAGCATAGCTGCAGAGCCTTAGAGAGGTTGCACTCTGCCCATCAGAGCGCAGGGCATGAGCTCCATTGTTCAGTGGAGGGGCCAGTGCAGCAGATCCTAGAGGTTGCAGGCCCACCCAGCCAGGAGCAAGGCCCTGGCACTGTAGTCCTGGGACTCACCCAGGCTTGCCTGGCACACTCCAGAGGCTCTGAACTCTTTGCAGCCAAAATGAGGTTCCAGGTGATGCCACAATAGAGGGCACACTCTGCATAGCTGCCTGGGTACAAGAGGTCTTGGCCACCATCCAATAAGGTGGAGGCTTCAGCAGCACACCCAGCAGTGTGCCCTCACTAGCTACACAGAGGATCCAGCTCTACCCGGTCCTGTGACTCAGATCAACCCACCAGGAGAACGCCCATTCAGCTTCACAAGACACAAAGTCACAGAGGTACTGGAAGAAAATGACAAAATGAAAGACCACGAGGCAGTCTCAATCCCCCAGCAGACTGAGAACAAACCAAAGAGACACTGAAATGGAAGACACCAGGAGTCACAAAACTGAACTTTATGAAATGATAGAAAATGCAGTAAAAAAAAAAACAGCTTGATAAAGCTACAGAGAAATTCAAATCAGAAATAATTTCCCAGCTAAAAAATGAAATGACACTCATTATTAAAGAAATGTGTGCATCTAAAGAAGAGCAACATAATAAAATAGAAGAACTTAAGAAAATGATAGAAACTTCGAGCAATGTAAGACACAAACAGAATGCATGAAACAGATGCAAAGGGAAATGCAGGAAATGAAAAATTCAATGAAAAGTTTGCAAAACCACTTGCATGAAGCTGAAGATAGAATCTCAGATCATGAAGACAACATGGGAGCTTATGAGCACGAAAGAGAAGATCACTCAAAAAATAGTAAGGAACAAAGAAACAACAATTCAACAACTGCAAGACAATGCAAGAGATATAACATAAGATTAATAGACATAAATGAAAAAGCAGGGCTCAAAACTAAAGACCTGTGAAGACTATTCAGAGAAACAAAGCAGAAAACTTTCCAAACATGGGAGGAGAATCTGAAATACAGGTAACTGAGACATACAGAAACCCAACTAACCATAATCAAAATAAATCTTCACACAGACATATAATAATAAGGGTATCAGAAATACAGCACAAGAACAAAATACTAAAAGCTGTCAGAGAAAAGAAACAGATCACCTATGAAGAAAACCTATCAGGATAATGGCAGACTTCTCAACACAAACCTTTAAGTTAAGAAGAGCTTGGAGTGAAGCATTTCAAATCCTGAAGGAAAACAACTTTAAACCCAGATAGATCTACCCTGCAAAACTACCCTTAAAAATTGATGGAGAAATAAGATATATTCATGACAAAGAACAGAAGAAATTTATGGCCACCAAACCAACACTACAAAGAGTACTGAAAGACACTCTAGAAAGAGATAAAGATAGCCACAGTCTTAAGAACAACAACAAAAGGAAACCACTAAGCAGGGCAAATAATTAAACAGAAATTGTAGAACACCAACAACAGAAAGATATCATGACAGGGATGAGCCAGTACATATCAGTTATATCAATCAATGTAAATGGTCTCAACTCACCAATAAAAAGAAACAGACTAGCAGAGTGGGTTAAGAAACAAAATCCAACAATATGCTGTGTAAAAGAAATACATTTCACTCAAAAGGAAACTCACACACTAAAAATCAAAGGCTGGAAAACAATACTCCATGCAACAGGAGCCCAGAAAAAAGCAGGGGTAGCTATTATGTTTCCAAACAATATGAACTTCAAATCAAAAATGATCAAAAGAGATAAAGACGGTCACTATGTACTTGTTAGGGGAAACCTTCAAGAGGAAGGCAATACAGTCATAAATATATATGAACCAAATACGGGAGAACCCAACTATGTAAGACAATTCTTGATACACATGAAAAACCAAATAAACAATAATACAGTTCTAACAGGGGACCTTAACACCCACTGTCACAGAGAGATAGAGCAACCAAACAAAAATTCAGGAAAGAAATAACAGAACTGAACCAAACTTGTGCACAAATGGACCTAGTAGATGTGTATTGAGTATTCCACCTATCAACATCAGAATACACATTCTTGTCAGCTGCATATGGACCATTCTCTAACATAGGTCATATACTGGTCCACAAAACTTGCTTAAGTAAATGCAAAGGAACTGAAATAATTACATGCATATTATCTGACCATGCCATAATAAAATTGGAAATGAAGGGCAAAAAAAGTACAATAACTGCATAAACACATGGAAGTTAAAGAATACTCCCCTAAATAACCAATGGGTCACAGAAGAAGAAGTTAAAGAACAAATTAAACAATATCTACGAATAAATGAAAATACAAATACAAACTACCAGACCCTCTGGGACGCAATGAAAGTGGTCCTCAGAGGGAAATTTATAGCATTAAATTCCCACATCAGAAAAAAGGAAAGAACACACATAAATAACTTAATGCTCAAACTTCTAGAAGAAGAAGAGCAAGTCAAGTCCAAAACCCAAACAAGGGAGAAAATTATTAAGATTAGAGCAGAAATTAATGCAATTGAAACTAAGAAAACACTACAAAGAATGAATCAAAGAGTTGGTTTTTTGAAAGAGTAAATCAAATTGACAAAACCCTAGTCAACTTTATCAAAAGAGGAAAGAAAAAACTCAGATTCATGCAATAACAAATGAAAAGGGTAAAATCACTACAGACCCTGTGGAACTACAGAAGATCATCAACACCTGCTTTGAAAACCTTTACTCACATAGATTCGATAACACAGAAGAAATGGACAGATTCCTAGAAACCTACGAATTACCAAAGCTGAATCAAGAACATGTAAAGCTGGTGAATAACCCAATTTCGGCTAATGAAATTGAAAATGTAATTAGGACCCTACCAACAAAGAAAAGCCTGAGTCTTGATGGATTCACCACTGAATTCTACAAGAAATTAGGGAAGACTGAATGCCAACACTCCTCAAACTCTTCAATGAACTTGAAAAGGAAGTAAGTCTCCCTAACTCATTCCTAGAAACAAGTATTACCATAATAAAAAAGCCAGAGAAAGACCCAACCAAGAAAGAAAATTACAGGCCAATCTCCCTCATGAATATAGATGCAAAAATCGTCAACAAAATACTGGCAAATAGACTACAGCATGTTATCAGAAAGATTATACACCATGATCAAGTGGCATTCATCCCAGGAATGCAGGGATGGTTCAACATACACAAATCAAGAAATGTGATACACCATGTCAACAGGGCCAAGGACAAAAATCACATGATCATCTCAATAGATGCAGAAAATACTTTCACAAATACAATACCCATTCATGATAAAAAAAAAAACCTACAGAAAATAGGAATAGATGGTCTCTAGCTCAACCTGATAAAAGCCATGTATCATAAACCAACAGTCAACATCTTACTAAAAGGAGAAAAACTGAAAACTTTCAACCAAAAATCAGGAACAAGACAAGGATGTCCATTATCACCATTCCTATTAAATATAGTTCTGGAAATACTAGCCAGAGCAATTAGACAAGAGAAAAAAATAAAGGGAACAAGGATAGGAAAGGAAGAAGGGAAACTATCATTATTTGCAGATGATATAGAAGACCCCCAAAAATCCATTAGAAGACTTCTAAAAGTAATAACCAAATTCTGTAATGTTGCTGGATACAAGGTGAACACTCAAAAATCAATAGCATTCCTCTACACAAACAACAAACTCACTGAGAGAGAAATAAGGGAAACCACACCCTTCACTATAACATCCAAAAAATGAAATACTTAGGAATCAATCTAACAAAGGAAGTAAAAGATCTATACAGTGAAAATTACATTACTCTGAAGAAGGAAATCGAAGAACATTTCAGAAAATGGAAAGATATTCCCTGTTCATAGATAGGAAAAACAAACATCATGAAAATGGCCATTCTCCCAGAATTATTATACAGACTTAATACAATCCAAATCTAAATACCACTTTCCTATCTTACAGAACTAGAGAAAGTATTTCTGTACTTCATCTGAAACAATAAAAGACTTAAAATAGTAAAGCAATTCTGGACAACAAATATAAGGCAGGAGTCATCACAATCGCCGACTTGAAACTACAGTACAAAGGTACTGTGATAAAATCAGCATGGTACTGGAATCTAAACAGACCTTAAAATCCATGGAATAGATTAGAAGATACAGCCACAACAACAAACACACTTAGCTACCTCATCTTTGACAAAGGGGCCCAACATGTGCATTGGAAGAGGATAGGCTCTTTAAAATATGGTGTTGAAAATACTGGGTTTCCAAATGCTGTAAACTAAAACTAGATCCATGTCTATCATCATGCACTAGAATAAAGTCAAAATGGATCAAAGATCTGAATATTCAAACAGAGACACTAAACTTACTAGAAGATAAAGTAGGTAAAAATCTTGATGACATAGGAGTAGGCAGAGAGTTCATGAACAAAAATCAAATCACACAGGAAACACTTTCTAGAATCAACAACTGGGATCTTATCTTACTAAAATGTTTTTGCATATCAAAGGAAATCTCCAGCAGAGTAAAAAGAAAACCCACAAATTGGGAAAAATATCTTAGCCAATTGTCCATCAGACAAAGGACTTCTATCTAAAACATATAAAGAATTAAAAGAAATCAGGCCCCTAAAATTCAAGGACTGAATCCAAAATGGGCATCTGAGATGAATACACACTTCTCAGGGAAAGAAATACAAATGGCAAATACATATATGAAAAATGTTCAGCATCAATGGTCATTTGGGTAAGGCGAATTAAAACAACACTGAGATTCCATCTCACTCCAGAAAGAATGGCCAAAATTTAAAAAATCAACCAACAACAAATGCTGGCGTGGCTGTGGGGAAAAAGGAACTCTTCTCCACATTAGTGGGAGTGTAGACTGTTGCAACCACTCTTCAAATCAGTGTGGAGATTCCTCAAGAAGCTAGGATTAGAGATCCCATTAGACACAGCTCTCTCTCTTCTGGGTATGTTCTCAAAAGAATTAACAGCAGCATACCAGTGAAATGTGTACACCCATGTTTATAGCAACCTAATTTGTAATAGCCAGATCTTGGAAACAACCCAAGTACCCATCAGTCAAGGAATGCATAAAAAAGATGTGATATTTTTTTTTGCAATGTAGTACTACTCAGCTATCAAGAAAGATTGCATTGAGACTTTTGTAAGTAAATGGACATGACTTGAGACCATACTCATAAGTGAGAGAAATCAAACTGACATGTGTAAATACCATATTGTCTCCCTAGTGTAAGAAACCAAAACAGTATATATGATCCAAAATCTACAATAAATACTATGTAAGGGTAAAAAACTGCTGAAAGAACAAAAGTAATTGGGAAAGGGAAAATGGAGGAAAGAAGGAAGTGAAAAAGAAAATGACATAAATCTGTATATATGTATATGTAAGATAATTAAAATATCCATGTGGCTGAATGTATTAGTTATTGAGAAAGAGTGGTTAACACTCATATCATTAGATCAATTTTACATGTCTATATCTGTTAATGTAAACAACTCTGTTGAAAGTAATGATACACAATATTGCAACCATTGTCACGTTCCTATCTTGTTTTGTAAACTATAATGTTACTGTTGTTACTTTGCTCTTGTTGTTTGTTTGTCTGTTTTGCATTTTGTCTTTCTTATATCTGTCTTTTTTCTTAAATAAATAAAAATATAAATATATAAACAAATTAATAAATAAATAAGCCTAGACTAAACTTTTGTTGATCTCTTGCTGGCCCTACACAGAGAAACTAGAGTTAAGTACAGTTATAAATAATATTCATGTGTTCCAGGAGTGCAAGGAGACATACCAATCATCAAGGGATATGTAGAAATTAGAAAAGAAGCAGATAAAATAGAAGAAGAGAAGCTAAAAGATTTTAAAATTTAAAAACAATGACTATATATTAAATTAGTCAAACTACTGGAAAATATAGTGAAAACAAACATCATGTGATTGAGAGGAATCATTTCAAAAGAGGCAAAACTATTTTCTACATTGTGCCAGTGAGGAAGCAATCATGAAACCAAGAGGAACTGACAGAAAAACTAAATATCCTGCAGATAGAAATAAGATTAGAAAACAATTCATTACCTAATCAATGACCCTGACATTGAGAAAAAGACACAATACATAAAATTTTCACCTCAGCTCATGAATTTGGTTTGAGTTGTGACTCCACATACAAACTGCTAATGGACCCTGGAAGATCTTAGAGGATTATTTCTATAAGCTGTCTTGAAAATGAAAATATTATTAAGAAGTAATCTTCACAAGGGTACTGTTAGGCTAAAAACAGTAACAATAAATATTTTTGTGGCTACATTGTTGAACTGGAAGTACAGAAGAAAGCCACTTGATACTTTCTTGTGTCAATATGGAGAAGAATACTAGCAAAAATTCAGTTAGTAGTGATCTTGAGTGGGACTGAGACACAGGGCCACCTAGTAAGAAGTGTTTGAGAACAATGTTTGAGTGAAATGATTATGTAATGTTCTATTCTCATGACTTCACCAGTGTAGAATTGAGAAGTTTAATTCTTACTCCTCACTCTGAGAAGTATATATATGTAGCCTTGGCATAACTTGACCATTCACTAGATCTCCAAGTTGCAATACCTATACTTAACTCATCTGAATTTATGGAGCTTCAACAACCCACAAAGCATCAAAAGTTACAGATATGAATGGTGGAAAGCTAAGCACACTTACAATTTGAGGGGAGATAAAATCTTACTTGAATGGTCAAGACTCTGGCTAACGTAGGCAAGTGAGTTGGAATCTGAGCACTCAGATGTAGTATGTATGTTCACATTTTTTGCATTCTGCATACTCCATAGCAGTGTTGAAAACACATGCAGTTGACTAGCATTCACAAAACTGCCATGTTCCCATGAAGCTATATTCAACACAGACAATATCATATTTGTCTACTGAGAAATAATGTAATGCAGCATATATACTGCCCTAATTAGTTTCAAAATACCTGAGAGAAAGTGTGCAGACTTTAGCTGATTAAATATCTCACCATTTATAGCTCTGCCTCATCATACCAAATTCTTTACACAGAAAGACTTTTAGTTTCTGCTATTTTTGTACTTTATTCTGTTCTGTACTTCAGCCTTTACCTTTGTCTATTCTGTTTTCAAATATATGCTTATCTTTTTATACTTTATGCTTATAGTCCATTAATTTCCTTTGTTTTACATCTCTACTTCAACCATTTTTCCCTTTTCTTTCCCATATTTTGTATATTTTCCTTTAGTTTCTATATTCTTTTCTAAACCTTACTCTTTCTTATATTATCTCTACATGAATCAAAGGTAACCAGAATAAAAATCAGATTGGGGTAATTAATAGGTAGGGCCAAATTCAGAGACTTGTTTTTAATGAATTAGACTGTGTAGCCAAATGAATCTTATTTATGGAAATTATGTATAAGTTTGATTTTTTAAAGGTTCTTGAAAATCTTTCTCCACCTGATGTGTATTACTTATGCAAAGATTACAAGTTTCAGTTGTAAGCAAGCAGATACTCATTATGCAAGTTATTCCAAAATGAGGGAGGCTGCAGTTTTGAAGGACTACTTCAATTAAGACATTTAAAGACCAAGTACACTTCTATACCTATCACCATGGTCTTTCAGCCTTCTTGAATTACAACAGTGATAAATTATAGACATATCTGAAGACTGCCAAAGGAGGCTATGAGAGTGTTTGGAGCCACCTTTTTAAATCTACTTTAGGCTTTTATTTAATATTAATATATTATGTATAACATGTATATTATAACACATATATGAATAATATATGATATGTTGCATTTAACATTCATAACATGTAACATATTTATAACGTGTTATATATATAATACATATATATATTTCTTTTATACTTTCCAACTGGGTGTTAAAGACAAGTCAAAGTAAAATGTGTGTCAGTCAAAACTAATCTATAAACACTTTTCACAGTCAATAAAGCTCCTCAGATGTTACTTTTGGGGCCATTTGCACGGTCATTTAGATTTGGAAGTCATCAATGTGCTAAGATATTTTCCTACAATCTATATTCTCAAGTACATGTGCATTAAGAAAGCACAAATGTATTTAATATATCACAATATTATTACTAATTAACAACATGGCTGCCTCATCCTTTTCTAGCCATGTTCTGCTGACAAAGTCCAAACATGGAAGGAGGACATTTTCTAAGAAAAGGCCACAGCATAAAAATTGGCTTTGTGGGAATGGGTTAATGTTTCTTGGGAACTACTGTGTTAACTTGTGCTCTGATCCAGTTCAAAAAATTTCTCTTCTTTCTTTCCCATGTATAAAATCAGTAAACAAAGTGCAGACTCCCTAAGAACAAAAGGATAGTTAATAAAATATTTTTCTACTATTAATGGTGTAGTGGTCTGATACTGACTTAGACCGATGAGGCCAAGGCCAGAGTAGAAGTTTGAGAGCCTTTGATGATAATAATAATAACCAGCTGGCTGGGGCTGCCTGGGAACCTCCATGCAGAGAGGCCAACATGCTACTATGTTTTGTCTTTTGAGAGAGGCAAGGTAAATAACACACGCTTGCAGCTGTGAGAACATTGCAGGAGGATGGGGGCGGTTGGGCCTCACAGCAGGCAAGACCGATGCATTGATAACACGGAGACCAGGCTGATGGCGCAGATCTGTTTTATTGCAGAAATGCAGAAGCCTATATACTGTATGGGCGGGGATCAGGGGTGGCGGCTAGGGGCGGGAGCTAAGGGAGGTGGGGAAATGGGAGCGTCCTGGGGGAGGGCCTGGCCCACAGAGGGCGACACGCAGACGGGGAGGGCTGGCCTCCTCAGGCCCGGTAAGGGAAGGGGCTCTGGCTCCTCAAGCCCATGTGTCTGCCCTCAGCGTGGCCCATAGCGCCTCTTGCATCCCAGGGGCCACAATTCCCCCTCTATTTTTATTCAAGGCAATGTTAGCCAGTAAGATTTGAGTGTGTTGGATCTGGCATTGTTGGTGGGTCAGGTGGCGTATACGAGAGCAAAGTTGTCTAGCAAGAAAAAACATACAGAGCAGACAGAGGCCTAGGACTCCATAGGTGACCAATGAGGCAGGGGAGAACAGGGAATGTAACCGGGAAGATATATCGGTGAAAAAGTCAGTGGGCAGAACAGGCACTTTTAGGTTTTCAATTTCGTTGACGGTTTGTGTCAGGTTATTAGTAAATCCCCAGAAGGAAGCATTATAGGTGGTGAGTACCCATTGACGCAGTGGGCTGAGTCGGCTGAGATTGCCGACTCGGTGTGGAGTTACACAAAGGGTGTGGAATGCCCATTGTTGATCACAATTGGAGACTGACACGTCCCAAAGTCCTTGGACTTCTTGAGAGATGATATCAACTTGCTGTTGAAGGCTTAGAATAGCCTGGTGTTGGAGTAAGTCGATGTTTTGTTGGACACGAAGAGCTGCAGCTGTTGTAGTGAGATTGTTGAAAGCTTGGTCCGTGAGGGCAGTCTGCATCAAGGCAAGAGTGGCCATCGTTCCAGCAGCAACAGTCTCAATGAAGAGAGTGATTAGGGTGGCAGTGAGTCCGAAGTCTCGTCGGGTGCGCATCAATGATGAGGGGGCCTGGTGATCTAGAGAAACAAGTTGGGTAACGGGGGAAGCCCACGAAGAACTATTAAATGGCAACCAGAGTATTGGAGGGCAGATAAGCAGGTAGGCATAAGGGATGGAGAGATTCCAGCAGTTGGATAACCAGCAGGTTTGATTGGGAGTGGCGCAGTTGGGTGTAGGGCCTATAGAGAGTAGGAAGAGGAAGGGGGGCCTGACACAGGCGTATGAGGAGTTGAGGGGCTGGCTATGGGTGGTATTGCCTATAGAAGCATTAACGGCCAAGAGGGGGTGAAGATCTAAGCAGACTCTTGTAGAGAGGCAAACTTGATTAGCGGTCAAGGGATGGTAAAGGGAGGTTCCGCCAGTGTGGTCAGTGTCATTTGTAGCATTGAGGTCATGGTGTTGGGACCAAAAGAACAGGTTGTGGTGTTGGATTCCGGTAGCGTCTGGAAGGCAGGGGTTCCAAGACTCTCGTGAGAGATCTCGGCTTGTGGTAGATGTTGCGGATGTGTGGTATTGGCACATAGGGAAATCAGGGCATGTGTTTTCTGCAGGGAAGAAAGTGGTGCAATTGTCATCGTCTTGCAAAGTATTGGAGGGTGTGTTTTCCATAGGGGGGTTTGTGGTGATTGGGGTGCTTCCTAGTGTAGGGAGGCAAGCCGTGGTGAGGGACTTGTCGATCAGTGTAGGTAGGTAAGAGTGAAACCATAGTGTGTCATTAAAAGAGACGTTATACCGGGTGAAAACAATGGTGTTGGGACAGGGAGGATCATCTGCAGGGGCCTGTGGTTCGGTGGTAAACCTGAGGATTTCAGGATCGGAAGGGAATGTGAAATTTACTGGTTGTTCGACAGGCTGAAGTTGTGGTGAGCAGGGTAGCGAGGAGGAACAGTTGAGGGCTTGTAAGATAGGCACTGAGGGACCAGTCACCGGTAGAATAGAGAGAGCTGGGGGGTGAGGTAAGGCAGCCCAGACTATAGCGGTGGAAGCAGGATGGGCTAAAGAGAGAAGTAGGAGGGCACTCAAGGCAGCGGTGAATGGGTGGACTAAGTCATGTGGAGGCAGGGGCTGTTGGCGGCGGAGGCGATGTGTTTTTTTGCAGTGAAGACAGGCACGTAGGTGGAATGTTCTTCTGTGGTGAGTCCTCTGGTGTGAGGTCATCTGAGCGCATTGTCTGTGTTGACGACAGTGTCAATGTGGTCTCTTGTGGTAGCGGTGAAGGCTGAGTCATTGTATCCTCTGTGACAGGTCAAACATCTCGTCTGGGGATCCACCGTGGCTGGTTTTCATTTTCTGGAAAGATACAAGCATAACTTCACCCTTGGGTGAGCATGGGGGCAGTCTTTTGCAAAATGTCCTGGGGCTTTGCAATTAAAGCAGAGTTGTTGTTGCTGACCGGCAAACGTTCGGGCTAGGGAGGTTGCCAGCGTGTCAGCTAAGAGGACCGTCTGGTTGTCTATTTCCCTACATGCTAGTATCCAATCGTCTAGAGTTCCATCATGGAGGGGTCCTATTGCCTGTTTACAGGCCAAGGAGCATCCTTCTCAAATAAGTTCACGAGCTAAAGCATCTCAAGCATCTTCATGAGCCACTTTTCTGGCACATGAGGCCTGTACACACTCAACAAAGCTGCTGAAATCCTCTTTTTTTTTAGTTAGTTTAGCTAAACTGTCTACCTTATTGGCTGAGCATTTTTGGAAAGCCCACAAGGCACAACGCTGTACTTGATCAATGTATATCGGCGGGGCCTGCATATAGACTGCAGGGTTAAGATATATCCCAGAGCCTTGCAAGCAGTCTATATTTAATGGAACGTTGCGTCACCTGTTTTCCTCTGCTTGTTGTTCACATTCATCATTATATATAACTCTCCAATTTATGAATTGTCCCCCAGTAAGTATTGTCCTGTCCAATTGAATCCAATCACATGGGATGTTGAGGTTTACAGAAATTGTTTCTAAGAGCTGTTGTGTATAGGGCCCTGCAAGGCCATCAGATTGTACCACTTCGCGGAGCCGTTTGAGAGTGGTCGGGTCATGGGGATACCAGGGCAGGGGTCGCTGGGGGGGGTTTGTTGAATGTTAACGGGAAAGGCTTGTGGAGGGGGGCCTGGATGAAGAGGGTTGCCATAAGGCAGAGGGCAGGCATACTCATTGGGATCTTCTCCTTGCCATTGTTGGAGGATTTTATTGTTTAAATCCTTAGCTTGGCATAAGGCCTGAAAATAAGTCTCCTGCAAGGGAGGGTCCTGTCCAAATTGAAAGTTATTGTCGCCTGGTTGTTGTCCAAAGAGGGCAAGCAAAGGCGAGTCCAGTTGTGTCGGCACAAAAGGTTTTCACGGAACTGGAAAGGCCATAGATTCGGGGTGTGGTTTTTGCTTTTTGTCGCGAGGGGGAGCCCAGTGTGAGACATTACAGTTTTTATGTGAATGTCCGCTAGAGGGCGCATGGGGTTCCTCTGGTGAGGGGGAAGAAGAAACGGGAAGTGGCGGGTAGAGGTTGTTTGTCGGCGCCATCTTTGGGGTGCAGGCTTGTTTAGGAGAGCTTAAGTTGATCAGGTTGTTAAACTGTTCTATGAGGGATTGAGCGTCAGGCTCGGTAGGTTGGAGTGGTGTTTTGGACAGTGCCTCAGGGAGATCATCATTTTGAGGGGTGGAAGGGTCCCCTTCAATGAGGAAGACATGTTCCTCCTCAGTGAAGTCAGAAGGAGAGGTCTGATTGGCGCCTTGGAGGCAGGCCTGTACGGTCAAGAGGGTCAGGACCAATCCCGGTGGGAAGGTTTTTCCCTCATTTGGCTGCCGCGGTAACCCGTTTGATAAGGAGCTGGTAAGTATGCGGATCCCACAGGTTAGCAGTCTGTAACCAAGGGTTAAAGGGAAGTAGGAGCTCCCAATATGCCTGGAGCGTACTAAGCTTCACTTTACATTTGTGGCACTCCAGGAGCGCACAAATCACCCATACCTGCAGGGATTGAGTCCTAGAGAGCATGGAGCCCATGATGTGGGCAGGGGGTCTTACCTGAGGATCGCACTGAGGGTCCCTGTTCAGGCGCCACGTTGGGGCAGTTGGGGCAGTTGGGCCTCACAGCAGGCAAGACCGATGTGTTGATAATGCGGAGACCAGGCTGATGGCGCAGATCCGTTTTATTGTGGAAATGCAGAAGCCTATATACTGTATGGGTGGGGATCAGGGGTGGCAGCTAGGTGCAGGAGCTAAGGGAGGTGGGGAAACGGGAGCATCCTGGGGGAGGGCCTGGCCCACGGAGGGCGACATGCAGACGGGGAGGGCCAGCCTCCTCTGACCCAGTAGGGGGAGAGGCTCTAGCTCCTCACACCCATCAGACGGGGAGGGCTGGCCTCCTCAAACTCGGTAAGGGGAGGGTATCTAGCTCCTCAAACCCATGTGTCTGCCCTCAAAGTGGCCCATAGTGCCCCTTGTAAACCAGGGACCACAGGAGGATAGGGGGACTAAATCATGGCTGAATATGGTCTTGTGTCTTGCAGGCTTTTAGCTAGGGTATCACAATGGAGCATTTAGAACAATTCAACCCCCTATAGTACATTAGACCTCCCTAAGTCAAGATTGATATTTTAAAACAATTATTGAGATTTTTTCCCATAGGTTAATGTAGAAACTTGATTGAACCAATTTAAAACCAATCAGTAATCTACTAGTAGCCAAAACACACTTCAAGGTCTTTAAATATAAGATGCCTATGCTGATAAATCATGTATGCTAACAAATCATGTAACCATAAAAACCATGTAACCATAGAAACCCTGTTGATCTCATTCTTGTTATCTAAACTTTCAACCTTTGCCAGACAAAAAGTACAAATTATTCTGTTAGAGTTTGTAAGAGGGTAATAGTAGTACTAGCATTATTAGTAGTAGAAGCAATAAATGAAGCAGATTCACGCAGTCTCTGAGCTTTTTGTGTGTCTGTTCTCCATGCGCCAATGCTCAGCCCACCTTCGGGGACTCTATGGACCTAGCCCTGCTGGACCGTGGCACATGGCTGTGTATCCTTTAACAAAATACAAACATACCTCATTTATACAATAGTCAAATCATTACTTAATCAAAGTCAATAGATGTAGATTAAAAGGACAGGGGTTTAGCTCAGCAACACAAACACCTGACTGGTGAGCACAAGGTTGTGAGTTCAATACCCAGTACCAAAAACAAAACAAAATGAAAAAATAGATGTACATTAAGTTTTACATGTCAAGACCAAAGTTAAGAAGGTGCTAAAACTTTTGATTGTCTAGCAGATGCCATTTTCCCCAGTGTGAGTATGATCAATACCAATGTTCTGACTGCTTAATGATCAGTTGTTCTGCCAAAACAACAGAACAACCCAAATCCCTATTACTTCACATTCTGTCTCTTTGTCTTTTTTCTGTTTGCATGCACCGTAACACCTGGGAAGACATTGGGATCTACTGCAAGTGTCTCTAATAACTGGCATAATGGAAGGGGTCACTAATACATTACCAATATATTTAAATTGCAATAGTTCCAATGCTGCTGTACACATTCGATATAATCCTGATCAAAGCTACACGAGCATTCCTAAAATTCATATAAAACCTGAAAACAGATAGAATGTCAAAAGCAATTCTGGGTAATAAGGTAAGTGGCATCACAATTCCCAATTTGAAGTACTACTACACAGCTGCTATAATAAAAGCAGCATGATACAGCCAAAAAGTGATCCCAATGAGAAATGGAATAGAATACTAGATGAAGAAACAACTCCTATCAGCTTCCTTATATTTGACAAAGTGGACAAATAGGTTTCCTGGTTTAAATATCCCAGTACCAAAGTACTGGGATATCCCAGTAACAATACTGGGATATCCCAGTAAAAGGTGCTGGAAAGACTGGCTTTCTTTATGTCAAAATTTGAACCTAGAGTCGTATCTTTATCCATACACTAAACTAAAATTTAAGTTAATCAAACACCTAAATATTACAGAAGAAATATATATCCCACTGGAAACAATTATCCTACAAAGATGTAACCAAAGACGATGAATGAAATCCTGATTGCACAGGAAATATTACAAAAAATCAACAACTAGTATCACATCAAATTAGAAAGCTTTTCCATAGGAAAAAACATCAACAAAGTGAAGAGAATTTTTACCATTACTTTTCTGAGAATGAATCTAGAATAGGAAAAAAGTTAATTATTTAAGAGAGAAAAGACACAGAAAAAAGACACAAAGCAAAAGAGACAAACAAATAGCAACAACAAATCCAATATAATAACATTATAGGTTTACAAAGCAAAATGATAGGAATTTCACAATGGTTGCAATATTGCATATCATTACCTTTGAAAGAGTTGTTTAGATTAACAGATATAGACATATAAAATTAATCTAATCATATGAGTATTAACTGTCCTTTTTCAATAACTAATACACTTAGTAGTATAGTCATTTTAGCTATCTTACCTATACATATACACAAATTTATGTCTTTTTCCTTTTTCCTTTATTCTTTCCTCCTTTCCCTATCCCAATTACTTTTGCTCTTTCAGCAGTTTCTTTCCCTTGCACAGTATTTATTGTAGATTTTGGATCATATATACTGCTTCAGTTTCTTACACGAGGGAGACAATATGATATTTATACATATAAGTTTGATTTATTTCACGTATGAGTATGGTCTGAAGTCATGTCTATTTACTTATAAAAGTCTCAATGTAAACTTTTTTGATAGCTGAATAGTACTCCATTGTATAAAAATACCACACCTTTTTATCCATTCCTTGATTTTTTTATTTTAGTGAAGAAAAAAACAAAAAAAGACATACAAAACAAAAACAACAAGCAAAAAAAACAAACGACTAGAGTAAATACACTACAGTAACATTGCAGGTTTACAAAATCAGATTACAGAAACTTGACAATGCTTGCAGTATTGCGCATTGTTATCTTTAAAATGGTTACTTACATTAACAGATATAGACATGTAAAATTAATCTAATCATATGAGCATTAACTGTTCTTTCTCAACAACGAATAGATTCAACAGTGTGTTAATTCTAGTTATCTTACATATATATATGTATAGGTTTATATCTTTTCCTCTTCCCTTTTCTCTTTCTGCCTTTTCCCTTCAGAGTTACTCTCGCTCTTTGAGCTGTTCTTCACTATTACATAGTATTTATTATAGATTTTGGATCATATATACTTTTCCATTTCTTACACTAGGGAGACAATACAGTATTTACACAATTGGGTTTGATTTGTCTCACTTACGAGTATGGTCTCAAGTCGTGACCATTTACTAACAAAAGTCTCAATGCACTCTTCCTTAATAGCTGAGTAGTACTCCATTGTATAAAAATACCACATCTTTTTTATCCAGTCTTTGATTGATGGGCACTTGGGTTGTTTCCAAGATCTGGGTATTACAAATTGGGTTGCTATAAACATAGGTGCACAGATATCACTGTGGTATGATGTTTTCAATGTTTCTGGGAAAATGCCCAGAAGTGGCATAGCTGGGTTGAATGGGATCTCTAATCCTAGCTTCTTGAGAAATCTCCACACCGACTTCCATAGTGGTTTCACCAGTCTACACTCCCACCAACAGTGGAGAAGAGTTCCTTTATCCCCACAACCCCTCCAATATTTGCTGTTGGTTGATATTTTAATCTTGGCCATTCTTTCTGGAGTGAGATGGAATCTCAGCATTGTTTTAATTTGCATTTCCCAAATGACCATTGATGTTGAACATTTTTTCATATATTTATTTGCCATTTTTATTTCTTTCTCTGGAAGTGTGTATTCATCTCAGATGCCCATTTTTGGATTGGGTCCTTGAATTTTTGGGGCCTGATTTCTTTTAATTCTTTATATGTTTTAGATAGAAGTTCTTTGTCTCATGGACAATGGGCTAAGATATTTTCCCAGTTCGTGGGTTTTCTTTTCACTCTGTTGGAGATTTCTTTTGACATGCAAAAACTTTTTAGTAGGATGAGATCCCACGTGTTGATTCTGGGAAGTGTTTCCCGTGCTATCTGATTTTTGTTCATGAACTCTCTGCCTACTCCTATGTCATCGAGATTTTACCTGCTCTGTCTTCTAGTAAGTTTAGTGTCTCTGTTTTTATATTCAGATCTTTGATCCATTTTGACTTTATTTTAGTGCATGGTGATAGGTATGGATCTAGTTTTATGGGGGCGGTTGGGCCTCAGAGCAGGCAGGACCGGCATGCTGATAACACGGAGACCAGGCTGATGGCATGGATCTAATTTATTACGGAAGTGCAGTGGCTTATATAGCGTAGGGGCGGATAGCTCGGAGGCGGGCAGATGGGTGGGGATCTGGGGTCGCGGCTAGGGGTGGGAGTTAAGGGAGGTGGGGAAATGGGAGCGTCCTGGGGGAGGGCCTGGCCCAAGGAGGGCGACACGCAGACAGGGAGGGCCGACCTCCTCAGACCCGGTAAGGGGTGGGGCTCTAGCTTCTCACACCCATCAGATGGGGAGGGCCGGCCTCCTCAAACCAGGTAAGGGGAGGGGCTCTAGCTCCTCAAGCCCGTGTGTCTGCCCTCAGCGTGGCCCATAGCGCCTCTTGCATCCCAGGGTCCACAGTTTTAGTTTATGGCATAGAGAGAGCCAGTTTCTCCATCACCATTTATTAAAGAGGCTGTCTTTCATCCAATGTATATATTTGTCCCCTTTGTCAAAGATGAGGTGGCCGAGTGTGTTTGAAGTTGTGGATGTATCTTCTAATCTATTCCATTGATCTTCAGGTCTGTTTTGATTCCAGTACCATGCTGATTTTATCACAGTAGCTTTGTAGTATAGTTTCAAGTCAGGGATTGTGATGCATCCTGCCTTCCCTTTGTTGCCCAGAATTGCCTTTGGTATTCTAGATATTTTCTGGTTCCAGATGAATTTCAGGAATGCTTTCTCTAGCTCTGTGAAGTAGGCAGGTGGTATTTTGATTGGAACCGCATTGAATCTATATAATAATTTTGGGAGAATGGCCATTTTCACTATATTTGTTCTTTGTATCCATGAACAGGGAATATCTTTCCATATTCTGAAATCTTTTTCGATTTCCTTCTTTAGAGTAATGTAATTTTCACTATATAGATCTTTTACTTCCTTTGTTAGATTGATTCCTAAGTATTTCATTTTTTTGGATGTTATAGTGAAGGGTGTGGTTTCCCTTATTTCTCTCTCAGTGACTTTGTTGTTTGTGTAGGGGAATGCTATTGATTTTTGAGTGTTCACCTTGTATCCAGCTACATTACTGAATTTGGTTATTACTTCTAAAAGTCTTCTAATGGATTTTTGGGGGTCTTCTATGTAGAGTATCATATCATCTGCAAATAATGATAATTTCACTTCTTCCTTTCCTATCCTTATTCCCTTTATTTCTTTTGCTTGTCTAATTGCTCTGGCTAATATTTCCAGAACTATATTTAATAGGAGTGGTGATAATGGACATTCTTGTCTTATTCCTGATTTTAGGTTGAAAATTTTTAGTTTTTCTCCATTTAGTAAGATGTAGGCTGTTGGTTTATGATATATGGCTTTTATCAGGTTGAGGTAGAGACCATCTATTCTGACTTTCTGTAGGGTTTTTATCATGAATGGGTGTTGGATTTTGTCAAAAGCTTTTTCCGCATCTATTGAGATGATCCCGTGGTTCTTGTCCTTGGCCCTGTTGATATGGTATATTACAAGTATTGATTTCCATATGTTGAACCATCCCTGCATTCCTAGGATAAATCCCACTTCATCGTGGTGTATAATCTTTCTGATAACTTGCTGTATTCTATTTGCCAGTATTTTATTGAGGATTTTTGCATCTATGTTCACTAGGGAGATTGGCCTGTAATTTTCTTTTTTGGTTGGGTCTTTCTCTGGTTTTGGTAATTGGGTAATATTTGTTTCCAGGAATGAGTTAGGGAGACCTGCTTCCCTTTCGATTTCATTGAAGAGTTTGAGGACTGTTGGCATCCAGTCTTCCCTAAATTTCTTATAGAATTCAGCAGTGAATCCATCAGGGCCTGGGCTCTTTGTTGGTAGGGTCTTAATTACATTTTCAATTTCATTAGGTATAATTCGGTTATTCAGCAGCTTTACATCTTCTTGATTCAGCTTTGGTAATTCATAGGTTTTTAGGAATCTGTCCATTTCTTCTGTGTTATGAAATCTATGTGAGTAAAGGTTTTCAAAGTAGGTGTTGATGATCTTCTGTATTTCCTCCAGGTCTGTAGTGATTTCACCCTTTTCATTTCTTATTGTATGAATCTGAGTTTTTCTTTCCTCTTTTTGATAAGGTTGGCTAGGGGTTTATCAATTTGATTTACTCTTTCAAAGAACCAACTCTTTGATTCATTAATTCTTTGTAGTGTTTTCTTAGTTTCAATTGCATTAATTTCTGCTTTAATCTTAATAATTTCCTCCCTTCTTTGGGCTTTGGACTTGACTTTCTCTTCTTTTTCTAGAAGTTTGAGGTGCAGCATTAAGTTGTTTATATGTGTTCTTTTCATTTTTCTGATATGAGAATTTAGTGCTATAAATTTCCCTCTGAGGACTGCTTTCATTGTATCGCACAGGTGCCGGTAATTTGTATTTGCATTTTCATTCAGTTGTAGATATTGTTTAATTTCCTCTTTAACCTCTTCTGTGACCCATTGGTTATTTACAAGGGTGTTATTTAATCTCCATGTGTTTATGCGGTTATTGTAGTTTTTTTGTTATTCATTTCCAATTTTACTGTGCTGTGGTCAGATAATGTGCATGTAATTATTTCAGTTCATTTGTATTTACTTAAGCTTGTTCTGTGGACCAGTATATGATCTATTTTAGAGAATGACCCATGTGCAGCTGAGGAGAATGTGTATTCTGATGTTGATGGGTGGAATACTCGATATACATCTACTAGGTCCATTTGTTCACAAGCTTGATTCAGTTCTGCTATTTCTTTGCTGATTTTTTGTTTGGTTGATCTATCTCTCTGTGACAATGGGATGTTAAGGTCCCCTGTTAGAACTGTATTATTATTTGGTTTTTCATGTCTATTAAGAAGTGTCTTACATAGTTGGGTGCTCCCATATTTGGTGCATATATATTTATGATTATAATCTCTTCCTCGTGAAGTTTTCCCCTAAGAAGTATGTAGTGACCTTCTTTATCTCTTTTGATCATTCTCGGTTTGAAGTTTGCATTGTCTGCAAACATAATAGCTCCCCCTGCTTTTTTCTGGGTTCCTGTTGCATGGAGTATTGTTTTCCAGCCTTTGACTTTTAGTCTGTGAATTTCCTTTTGAGTGAAATGTGTTTCTTGTACACAGCATATTGTTGGGTTTTGTTTCTTAACCCACTCTGCTAGTCTGTTTCTTTTTATTGGTGAGTTGAGACCATTTGCATTGATTGATATAACTGATATGTAGTAGCTCATCCCTGTCATGATGTCTTTCTGTTGTTGGTTTTCTACATTTTCTGTTTAATTATTTGCCCCTCTTAGTGGTTTTCTTTTGTTGCTATTCTTAAGATTGTGGCTATCTTTGTCTCTTTCTAGAGTGTCCTTCAGTACTCTCTGTAGTGTTGGTTTGGTGGCCATAAATTTCTTCAGCTGTTCTTTTTCATTGAAGTATCTTATTTCTCCATCAATTTTTAAGGATAGTTTTGCAGGCTACACCAATCTGTGTTGAAAGTTGTTTTCTTTCAGGATTTGAAATACTTCACTCCAAGCTCTTCTTAACTTAAAGGTTTGTGTTGAGAAGTCTGCCATGATTCTGATAGGCTTTCCTTTGTAGGTGATCTGTTTCTTTTCTCTGACAGCTTTTAGTATTTTGTTCTTGTGCTGTATTTCTGATACCCTTATTATTATATGTCTGGGTGAAGATTTATTTTGGTTTTGGTTAATTGGGGTTCTGTATGCCTCAGTTACCTGTATTTCAGATTCTCTTCCCATGTTTGAAAAGTTTTCTGCTATTATTTCTGTGAATAGTCTTTGTAGGTCATTAGTATTGACCCCTGCTTTTTCATTTATGCCTATTAATCTTATGTTATTTCTCTTGGCATCATCTTGCAGCTGTTGAATTGTTGTTTCTTGGTTCCTTACTATTTTTGGGAGATCTTTTCTTTCATGACCCTGATTTCCCATGCTGTCTTCAGGATCTGAGATTCTATCTTCAGCTTCGTTTTAGCAGTTTTTCAAACTTTCCATGCAGTTTTTCATTTCCTGTATTTCTCTTTGCATCTGTTTCATGCATTCTCTTCATGTCTTATATTGTTCATTCAGGGTTTTGATCATTTTCTTAAGTTCTTCTATTTTTTTATCTTGCTCTTCTTTAGATACACACATTTGTTTAATAATAATTCTCATTTCATTTTTTAGCAGAGAGAATATTTCTGATTTGAATTTCTCTATAACTTCATCAAGCTGTTTCTTTATTGCATTTTCTATCACTTCAGAAAGTCCCTTTGTGTGACTCCAACTGTCTTCTATTTCAGTGTCTCCTGGGCTTGTTCTTTGTGGGCTGGGGGACAGAGACTGCTTCTTGGTCTTTTGTTTTGTCATTTTCTTCTAGAAGCTATGTGGCCCTGTGTCCTACAAGGCTGACCAGGCATTCCCCTGAGGGTCATGCCGATTCTTGGATCAAGCTGAATCACGGGACCCACTTGAACTGGGCCCTTCATGCAGCAAGGGGGATTGGCCTCCCAGGGTGTGTAGGTGGAGCCTGTGCCTTAACTGGGTGGGGGGCCAAGGCCTCCTGGTCCTGGGGAGTTATGCTGAGTACCCTCGAGTGATGCCACCTGGAGCCTGGGTCTGTCTGCAAGTTCAGAACAAGAACCGCTCCGCCACGGCAAGCCTGGGCAAGTAACAGGCCTACAGTGCCAGGAGAAACCCGGCTGGGTGGGGGGTCGGCAAGTTCTGGGCTGCGCATGCACAAGCGGCTCCACTGAAGTATGGAGCGTGCGCTCGGCACTCTGGTGTGGGGAGCACAAGCTCTCTAAGTCCCTGCAGCTATGTTGGTCAGTCCCCAGTGAGCATCTCTGGGGTCCTGGGCTTATCTGGGCTGGAATGTGTACCCCTGTGTCCTGCGAGGCTGGCCGGGCGTTCCCATGAGAGTCGTGCCGATTCTTAAATCAAGGTGAATCGTGGGACCCAGTCGAGTTGGGCCCTGTGCCTCCATTCCTTGATTGATGGGCACTTGGATTGTTTCCAAGATTTGTCTGGGCATTTTCCCAGAAGAATTGAAAATATCATACCATAGTGATATTTGTGCATCCATGTTTATAGAAAACACAATTTGAAACCCTGAAAATTTAACACCAAATTCCAAAATAGGCATTTTAAATGAATAGACTCTTCACATATATGTGTGTGTGTTTGTGTTCATTCAGCATCACTGATCACCAAATAAATGCATATCAAACCAAAACTAAAATTCCATCACACCCCAGTCAGAAAGAATACCAACAAGAAATCAACCAATAAAAAATGCTGGTGAGGGTATGGAGAGAAAGGAAACTTCTGCATTGAAGGGGGAATGTAAGTTGTTACAAACTCTTGAAAATCAGTATGAAACTTCCTGAAAAACTAAAACTATAAGTAGTAGAATAATTTGACCCAGTTATCCCAGGAAGATACCTTCCTGAAATTGTTTAAAAAATATCATTCCACTGTGATACATGCACATCCATGTTTATAGCAGCACAATTTATAATAGCCAAATCTTGTAAACAGCCCGCATGCTCATCAACAGATGAAAACATAAAGAAAATGTGGTATTTTTATATAATAGAGTATCACTCTTCCACAAATGTGGATAAATTTTATACATTTCTAGGTCAATGGCTGTATCTTGAGACAATAATTGGAGTGAAATGAATCAGACACAGAAGTTTAAATGTGATTGTTTTTCTTGTGTGAGAACAGTTAAATAAGAAAAACAAGATACATATTTGAAAGTGGGAGATTACATTCAAACAGAAAGTGGAACAAAGATGGAAGGGAAAGAGAAAGAAGGAAAAAGGGACTAAAAAAGAGAATGGAAAAAATGAAAACAAAGTTTTGTGAATGAGGGGAAGAATGATTGAAGGGATTTAAGACACGTATGTAAAGTTCCATACTCCCTGTGTTTAATGTGATCATTATGTGTTTCAAATATGTTCTAACAAAAAATGAAATTGAAAGAAGAGGTATGGTTAATATTGCCACAGAAAAAGTTGCATAAAAAGAAAACGTTCTAACGTCATATGGCAGAAAAGCAATTGTACAATCACCAACACCTAACAGAAGATTTCAAAATAATTAATAAGGAATATTTGAATTTTTCTAACCTCCCAAAATAACAAATATTTAATATGATAGAAAAAATGATCGGAGTATCTTATTAATAAACATAGACGTAAAAATCACAATGGGCTACTAGCAAACAATGTAACAAAAAATTGAAAGAATCACACATAACAACCAAATTGACGTGAGTATAGGGAAGCAAAAAAGGTTTAACATACATAAATCAATCAATGCAATATTCCACATAAAGAAAATCAAAACAAAAATTACACAATCATATCAATGTATATGTAATTATATATTGAAAAAGCCTTTGACAAAATCCAACTACATTCACTGCAATTTTTTGATGAAAATTATTGTAAAAGGAAATTATTTCATTTATAAAAACTCACTACAAACATCGTACTAAATGGGAAACAACTGAAGGCAGTTGCTCTAAAATCAAGAACAAGTATTTCTAGACTCACAAGTTCCTTTCAACATGGCATTTAAAAACTGGAAAAGAGTAGGGAGATAGGAAAAATTAATGATAGGAAAGGAAAAGTTGAAATTATTGTATGCAGGGATGACATGATCCTGTTAATGAAAGACCCAGAACACTTCACAAAAATACTCTTAGAATTCCTAAATAAATGCAACAACATAGCAATTTATATATAAAACAAGCACATAGAAACCAAGAACATTCTTGTATATCATTAAACAATCAGGAAAATTTTCCTATTAGAAATATCTTTTAAAATTAAATTAATGGAAATGTACACAATAAACAAAAGTTTTCTGTAATAAAAATTACTGTAATCTGATGAAAGATGTTGAAGCAGATAGGAAATGGAAAGACATCACCTGCTCCTGCATGGGCCTAAAATAAAAACTTTATATAAAAAATGTATATAAAATATGATATTAATTTTATATTCTAATAAATATAAACATTTTAAATTTCAATATCATTCTTTACATAAAATGTTTTATTACGTAATTTACATAAATCATAAAAATATTTATAGAAAAAGATCCTAAGATTGTATTGAGACTTTTATAAGTAAATGGTCACGACTTGAGACCATACTTATAAGCGAGATAAGTCAAACCCACATGTGTAAATACCGTATTGTCTCCCTAGTGTAAGAAATGGAAAAGTATATATGATTCAAAATCTACAATAAATACTATGGAAGGGTAAAAAACAGCTCAAAGAGCAAAGATAATCGGGAAGGGAATAGGCGGAAAGAGAAAAGGGAAGAGGAAAAGATATAAACCTGTATATATGTATATGTAAGATAACTAAAAAGAACACTGCTGAATGTATTCATTATTGAGAAAGAACAATTAATACTCATATGATTAGATCAATCTTGCA
>RJWM01020468.1:0-37115 GCA_004363535.1 Dasyprocta punctata
GTATGTTTTTGCTCCCTGGACAGTAAGGGCTGTGTAACTGAACATATTTTCCTGTGTATTTTGGCTGTCAGGAAGCTTAGAACCAAACCTGCCATCCAAGTTTTATGACTATGTATAAAATTCCACGGTCCATGTATCTGGATACTTCCTGTCTTCTTTTCATTGATCCTAAATCTTGACATTAGTGTACAAAATATGTGGCAATAAAAAATCGTAAAAATAGCTATAGATTGCTTGAAATTACCAACAGATATACTAGAAACAAAACTAGGTCAATAAACCAACTGTTTGGCAAAGAGTGCTGTTATTATTATTATTGTTGTTGTTGTTGTTATTATGAGACAGAGTGTTACTAGCTGTCCTCAAATTCTCTCTCCTGCTCCTTCAGCCTCCCAAGTGCTGGGATGACAGGTGTGCACCACTACGTCTTGCTAAAGAGTGCATTTTTGTAGGAAATAGCTTGTGAGTGGTGTCTAGGTTCATAGTCTATTTCATTTCAATACGAATTTCATGTGCATGTAGGAAATGCCAAACAAAAGTGTTCCTGGCAGGCAATTTACAAGTGTTACCAGGGTTCAGTCTCTCAAGTACATTTGAGGATATAGGAGGAGAGAGAAACACAGGTAATGAAAGGCGAGATAGATAGATGTTAAGTAGCAATAAAAGCAAATTGATGTAGAGATACACGTGACACAACAATTCATTTTGTAGGCTCTTGAAAGACAAAGGTTTCCAAAGCTCAGCCATGGAGGGAGGGTTAGGCAAAGCTAGCGAGGCCACATGAGGAAAACCTAATGCTGCTTAACTGCAGTGAGTGTTGGCTGTGTCTGTATGGGATGCTACCAGTTAATCATGAAGCCAAAGAGGAAAAGAGAAGACATTATGAAAAGGAAGGGGAAGGAAAAGTTGGATTGCCCAGAAGCAGAGAGAGGACACGCAGACAAAGAGCACATAGGTGTCTGAAGGGCAAAGTTTCTCCAGATTGAAATTAACCAACAGGGTGACTTGAACATGGCCGTGGGGAGGCCTCCTATGGAGGGTGTCTGTGGGAAAGCTAGTGGGTCATACAGCTCTGCTGCCAAAATAGGACCAAGCAGCAGAAGCACAGTTGAAGCCATCACGTGAGCTGTGTAGGAGTCAGGAGATGGGTGTGGGGCGGTGGAGCCCGAGTGGAGGGGCAGGAGGATTCATCACACACTCCGGGGCACCAGCACATTGATCTTGGACTCCCACTGGTCTTGTCCCCACCCTGAACTATGTGGCCTTGATAGCTATTTCATAGGAGCAAGAAGATCTGCTTGAGCAGACCTAGGGATTTTGTAAACAGCAGCTGTGATGGTACTCACTGGATGTGTGCTTTGGGGAGCAATTTACACAAGGGCTCATTTCAACATGCACTGCTATATATGGTTTAGCTGGCATTTTACATGGAAACTTTAATAGATGGTTCTAACTGGTGCTTAATTACATAGATTAGAGAGTTACACAGGCCTCATATTAGAGCTTGGGGATTTTGTGTCACTTGACAGACATGCCAGTTTGACTCAGATAGATTATCAATTTTAGGGCATCCTGCTTGAGTTTGCCTAACACGACCTAGAGTATTGTGACTTGAATTTGTTTTATTCACTCTTGTCCAGTGGCTTAAACTAGCTTTCCATCTCTTTCTAAGATTTAGCACAAAATGAATCCTTATGTGAAGGTCAAGCAGAAGACCCTTTTTTGTTTCTAGTTCTGTCCTCTGTGGGTCTGTATTTAAATTGTCCCCACAATCTGGGGCAGAGTAGCTGATAGCCTTTTGCAAAGTTTTACAATCAATCTTAATCAGGCAGATGACTGAGAAAAACCCCCTCTGTGTGAAGGCTTCTTAGTGAGCAGAGTGGGATGGATGTCAGTTGCCACTTATTTGTTTTCTGCTACTATAACAGAAAGCCTGAAATGGAGTAACTTGGAAAAGAAATTTATTTTCTACAATTCTGGAGGCCAGGAAGTCCAATATCAAGGTACTGATATCTGTCTAGGGTCTTCCTATGGCAGAAGGTGAATGGAAAAGTGTATAAAAAACCAAACCAAACCAAAACAACAACAAACAAAACAAAACAAAACAAAACAACAAAGAAGTAAGAGGGAGCTCAATTCATTTTTTGTGATGCTGAGGATTGAACCCAGGGGCATTCCACCACTGAGCTATATGTTAAACCCTTCATATTTTTAATTTTTGAAATAAGATCTCCCTAAATTGTCCAGGATGGTCTTAAACTTGTGATCCTCCTAACTCAGCCTCCCAGAGTTCTATAATTACAGGTGTAGCCCATTACGCCTAGACAAACTCATTTTTATAGCCAGTAAAATCTCATGATGGAGAACTTACTCCTACGATGATGACATGAATCCATCCGTGAAGGCAGACATTGATTAACCCCTCATGACCTAATCACTTGTAAGACCCACCTCCCAGTGCTCTTGCATTGTGTATTTTCAACACGAGAGCTTTTCGGAACACACTCAAACTACAGTAGGTAAGGTAGCACAGCCATTTACCCTTTAAGTGGGTCATCTAGTCATCCCACTGAAAGTCTGAGTTCTAGCTGTTAGGGTTTATACATTGTGTCAACTTGAGAAGTCTAGCAGCTTAATTAAGTAAGGCAGCAGCTCTACATCCTGGGGTGTAGAGCGTAAGCAGTTACCTGGCCATTGTGTCAATTTGAGAAGGCCAAAAGTTTAGCTGAGAGACTCAGCAGGGAGCCAGGGTTCTTACTCTGTAAACATCCTCATCCTGTGCAAAGGAAGGCAAGGATGTTTGTGAATGCTACACCCACCCTGGGGTGGGGGTGTCCTGTGTACTATATAAAGGAGAAGAGGCTGGCTCTTGCTCCTTTTACTTTGTCTGCTTCTGTTTGGTTGCTGCCTTGAAGTGCTGTCTCTGTGTCATGCCATCCTGCCTTGGAGTCAGCTGATTGTGGACTGAAACCTCCAAAAACTGTAAGCTAAATAAACCTTTCCTTCCCTAATTTTGGGTGTCAAGTGTTTCGTCTCAGCAACAAGTAAGGAGTAACCAAGACACTAGCTATCTCACTTAACATGTCAATAGTAGAAAATTCAATCTTAAGACAGATGTGGTGGTGCATGCTTGTATTTCCCAGCACTCTGAAGCAAGGGGATCACAAATTAGAGACCCTTCTGAGTAATGTTGTGACAGAGCCAGACCCTGTCTTAAAACAAAAAAATAAAAAAGGGTTGATGATAGCTCAGTTTGAAGGGCCTGGGTTCAATGGCCAGTACCAGAGCACATATATATAACAGAAGAAAGAGAAGAAGGAGAAGGAGGAGAAGGAGAGAAGGAAAAGAAGAAGGAGGAGGAGGAGGAGGAGGGGAAGAGGGCAAGGAGAGAGAGGAAGGGGAGGTGGAGGGAGGGGGAGGAGGAATGGGAGGAAAACAGAAAGAAAGAAAACTGCAGCTCTGTTCAGATCATTACATACGCCCTGCATTTCCACTGCCCCTTAGTCTTCTCCAGGATGACAAGAATGAAGTGACTGGCTGTAATTCAATGTGGTGGATGATACCAGTACCATAGAGGAATAGCCATTAGGGGCTTTCAAAGTTTGGAGAGGAAGCGACTCCTCCTAAATGGTGGTGATCACATCAATTAAAGTAATCTAGGTCAGTGGTTCTCAGCCACCATCACAGCACTGACATCACTAAGAGACATTTGCCGGAGTCACTTGGGGGTGGGGTGCTCCTGGCACCTCGTGGGTTGGGGCAGGATGCTGCTAAGTTTCCTATAATGAATAGGAGGATAGTTCCACAGTGAAGAATGTTCTGATCCAAATGGTCATGGTGCTGCCATTGAAAAATCTGGCCATGCACTAAGGTAACAAATACCTTAAAATCTCAGTGGCTTAACTCAATAGATATTTATTATTTCACTCTTTAGCTTTCTGTTAATGTAACAAATGCCTGAGATAATTACCTTGTTAAAAAGAAAAGAGTTATTTTGGCTCAGTTTTAGAAGTTTCAGCCCATGCTCGGGTGGGCCCATTGCTTTTGGGCCTTTGATGGGGGCAGAGAATAATGGCAGAGTCCATGGTGTAGCAAAGCTCTTACCTTATAGGATGAGAGAGGGAGCAGACAGGTAAAAGCTCTGGTCCCAATACATCTTTCAAGGTCACCCCCTCCCCAGCTACCTAACTTCCTCTCACATGGCTCCACCTCTTAAAGGTTTCACAGGACAGGAATCCAGCCTTTGACATGTGGGCCTACTGCAGCATTTTCCTTTCTGCTTGGGTTGGCCACATAGCTATGCTCATTCTAGCACTATAACGAAATCCGGCCAATGGACAATGCATTTCCTTGTGATGGGAGGGAACTTGGCAGACTGCATGCTGGATTTTCGAGCTTCTGTTTAGAATAGATATATATTCTTTTTAATTGTATTTTAAGGGATATAATACAATACCATGTCTCAATTTAAAGGGAATGAGTGGGGAGTCCTTTTTGACTTGTATTTAGAAGGAACAAATGCGAATAATTATGAACTTCCCTCACGATTAACAACATATTAATAGTGGTGGTGTTTATAGGGTGCTGTGACAATGAAAGGATGCTTTCATTTCTATTAGTGCCATGTAAGTAAAACTGCTCCACATTTAGGGGCTGAAGAGCACAGTGTCATTTAGTTTGCTCATGATGCTGTAATTCGGAGAGGGCCGGGTGGGGACAGCTCCTCTCTGTACCATGTGGCATCAGCTGGCCAGCTCTAAATCTGGGAGCCACTCAAAGCAGCGGGGCCAGAATCATGTCAAACCCTTCCTCCTCCCAGGCCTGGCACAAGATGCTGGCTGGAACCTGAGACTTCTGCTGCGTCTGTCAGCCCGACCACCTCCTTACGACCTCACGGCATGGCGGCTGCTTTCCCTGGGTAGAAAGCACACAGTGCCAGTCTGTTAGAGCCCAAGTCTTGAAACTGGCAGGATGCCACCTCTGCTGTGTTTCCTTCACCCATGCAGTTGCAGAGGCCAACTTTAGGGGGAGGCAACGTAGACTACAGAGAGCGGAAAGGGCCAAGAATCTGGAGGCCGCATTTAAAAACTGCTTCCAAGGTGGGTGACAAGGTGGAAGAATGGTATGATTCAGGGAATTTCACGTTCTAGATTTAGGGAGTTTAGCATTCTAGACAAAGTCAACAGCATGGCCCAGGGCATAGGAACATCAGAGACAAATTCATCTCGGGGACATAGCTATTCACAGCTAGTGCGCACAGACATGCTACAAATTTTTGATGCAGTTGGAAACCAGGTATTGAGTATATCCTGTGTCACAATAGGAACCTGCAGTCTGGGTTTACTCTGATTTAGCTGTCTAAAATGATAGATGATTAAACTTAAGATAGGCTGAGGATTTAGCTCAGTGGCCTAAGTTCCTGCCTGGTAAGCGCGAGGTTGTGAACTGGACCCCGGCACCAAAAACCTAATGCAAACAAGTGAAATTATTCAAAAACTACAAATATCAGCAATTTTTTTTTCTGTGAAATGTATTTTTATTTTTGCTAATAATAGTCTAGTTTACCTCAGTTGCATGTTTAGTATGTTAATGGCATTCATGTTGATTTGGATTCATCTTGCTTCGGACTTTACCATTCCATTTAGACTTCAAAGCACGCGAGGGCTGACCTCATGCACTTTATTGAGAATGAGGTGTAATAGGCATCGAGGGATCAAAAAGTGGGCAACCTTTTTTCTGATTTCAAGAAAGGCCTCACTACCAACTTCTGCATGCATTCCTGTCTTTCCTGAGTCAATCCTAACAGGATCCTGTGGTCTGAGGACCATAGCACTTCAGAGCCCAGAGAATCTTTAAAGGTCATCTAGGTCGAACTTCCTTATTTTGCAGATAGGCAACCCAAGAAGCAGAGGGAGAGGGAGCCTACAGTTACCCCAAAAGCAGAAGGACGGGTACCAGGTAGAGGCAGGCGCCAATGAGCTGCAGGGAACCCCAAATTGCCCCTTGTCCCCCACGCGGGGGCTGGGCTGAGGGAGAAGCTGCTTTCTGCCTTTGGCTGATTGGCTTCTCCTGTGACCTCTGCTCCAGCCCCTGGCCGCCGCCCCTCCTGGTTCGCAGGCCCAGCCATTCCATCTGCCTCCGGATTATTCACCGACAGCTGGCTTCCCCTCACCCTTTGTTCTTAGGCTTTTAAATCCAAGGGAGAGAAGCTGGGATTCAAATGATAGCATTTGGATTCAACTCATGAAAAATTCTATAACAAGTATACTTCACCGTTTGATCTCTAGCTTCTCCCACTCTTTTGCCCTTTATACATCAAGAGCCGTAAGCTTTCTTTCCTCTGAGCAGATTGCAATTTCAGTGGAAGGGAAATAACTGTGTAGCTTTCAAGCTGAGTTCAGTTCTAATAAGGATGGTGAAAAACTGGAGCAGAACAGTCCTGGCTGCTGCGGAATCTGAGTCACAGGGGCAGGGAGTGAGCGAGCTCTCTTCCTCAAGCACGGCCTCCTGGCCATGATCCTGAGCAGTGCCCGAGCAGAGTCAGACTCCACCGCACTCCTTACTAGGCAGTCGATCTGGGTTGGATACTGAAACTCTAGACCCAGTTTCCCCTTCTGTATAATGGGAACCTTAATTCGTGCCATCTCAAAAGGTTGCTCAAGAGTGTGTCCAAGACATACAACAGGAAACAGGATGCTATAATTTGCTGTGGGCAATGGGACATTTTTTGAGGGTGAAAGGAGGAACAAACGAAGACTTCTTGGGCAGATGGGGACACAGGGGCTCCTCCCTTAGCTGCTTTTCCCACCAGGGAAGCCCGAGCTGCCAGCCAGCCAGGGCGCCAGGGTGAGCAGGCAAAGGCTGAAGACGCAGTGTTGGAGGCCCAGAGAACACAGCCGAGAAAACTCCACGGCAGGAGAGGAGCAGGTGGCACAGGCCTGAGGCCAGGTTCCCGGGCGAGGAGACTTCTGCGCATGGCTTTAAGGGAAGGGCTTTTCACTTGCTTGCTTTGTAGGTGTTAAGAAACAGGCCTTTGTTCAGGCTGGTGTAAAATCGGGGAACTGAAAGACCAAATCAGTCTAGCTGCAGGGCAGAAGGGTTAGCAATGTGTGGTGCTGGCCCTTTGGCCCCAGAGGGAGCTCTGTAAAGATACGGAAGCCTGGTAGCACCTCCAGAGATCCTACTTTAATTAGTTTAGGGTGGATCCCAGTCGGTTGCAAAGTGTTCCGGGTTGAGCTACACCCCAGAAGGAGGCTTAGCAGTGTGAGGCAGGATAATTACAGGGGAGCCCCAATAGGAAATGATAGAATAGGGTCTAAGGCTGTTGTTTTTACATGGTAGTAATTTTTGATTTTAGAACCCTCCGGAGGGCTTGTTAAGATGGAGATTTCTGGGTTCCCAATTCAGTAGGTCTTGGGTTGGCCTAACAATCTGCATTTATAAGTTCCCTGAAGATGCTAATGTTATGAGCTTGGAGACTACCCAGGGAGAATCAGAGAGTTACAGAAAATTATCAGACTTGGTAGCCATGATCAGCAGAGTTTGATGGTGCACAGTCTTTTTAATTTGTTTTAAACATTTAAAAATCTCTTTTTGGTAGTCGATTTCCTATGGAGCTAAGGACGAGAGAGGACTCCAGGCCTCCTTAGTGTTCTGGAGTCCGAAACTACCTGGTTTCTCCCTGAGGCTCAGCAGACAGCCCAGCCCTCAGGCCGGAAATCACCAAGCCTGCATTGCACGCAGGAGGAAGATGATCAGTCATCCAGATCTGGGGACCGACTGAAGCCAAGAGCTTGTCTGCAGGTGCACTGAATTCTTTCCTCTTTCCTCCACACCCTCAGTTTTGAAGCTCTGGCTCCTCTTTGTCTCAGTCCTTTCAAATTGCCGCAGCCCTGCCTTCTTTGTGCCTTCTACCCTGAGCCTCTCTCTCCATCCAGAGCGTGGCTCCTGCCTCTCCCTGGCTCACACCCTTCAGGTCTGGTCATCTGCAAGCAGCTGCAAGCAAGTGCTTTTGTCTCTTTCTAAAGCACAAATCTTCAGCTGCGTTCGTGTAGTTGTTGGCTAAATAGCCATCTTCCCTGCTGGATTCGAAGTGGAGGAGTGACAAAGAGCACACCGTGTACTTGGGGCTCAGCACAAGGGCGTACACTGAAGGAAACCTCAAAGATGGTTGCTAAGTGTCCGGAAAAATGGAGGAAGCAGTCATCTCTGGGAGGCAGTTGCTCACGTTTATTCGCTGGAGTAAATGTCATGGGATACTTGGTGTGCGAACCAGCAACACTGCCATCTGGTGGACATAGGTGGTATAACAGCTATTATCTTGCAAACTGGGTTGAGGGTTGTTTTAAAAGGTGTGGAAGAAAAGTCTCCTTTTTTAACATTTAAGAAACATCAATCAGTAAGACTCCATGGAAGAAAGATACCCCCTTGCTGAGACAGTTTAGATATTGCATATTTTTTGAAAATAGTGTTCATCTTTTGAGGAAGGGAGAAAATGTGAGTCACTGTAATTAAGAGGAGTTTGTTGAAAGAGCTAGCGTGGAAATAAAAAAAGTTAGGATCTCCACCCAAAGCTAGCGTCACCAAAACACAGGCGCAGGCAGATAGCTGAGCTCCTCAGAGACAGGTTGTATCCTGGAGCTGAACGGCTCCAGGTGAGGCCACTGCTGGCCTCTAGCTGTTTGTCTTGTCACCACCTGGACCGCCCGGGAGACCTGAGTCCCGCGTCCTCCCCGTCCTCCTCCGGCCCAAGCATGCGCCGCCGAAATGGGGTGGCAGGGACCGTGGTCACATATCATGGGGGAGCGGGAGCAGCAGCGTACACCCCTTATTTTTCCGTGTTTCTAATTTCCATTGTGGGGGAGATGGGTAAATTCTCTCCTACCCCTTGGGGATCCTTGGCTGGGTCTAAGAATTAAATTGACATATAACAAGTCAATAAGGGAAAAACATAGGAGTTTTATTAATTTTTATATGTCCATGGGGGCCCTCCCAAGAGAGCAAAGATCCCAAGAAATGGAAAAAGCAGAAAGCTTTTGTACCCTATAGAAAAAAAGAAACAAAGGAAAAATAGATTCGTGAAGAAATGACATGACGAAGTGTGCCTGGCTGGGGCCCGAGGGGGACCTCGCGAAGGGGAGATGGAGACCTCAACTTGGTTCACACCCGCGAAGGTTCCTGACTCACCACGGAGGACGGCAGGACTCACCAGCAAGAGGCACAGACAGATTTATTGAACAGGATTGAAGCTGTTCACACTCACGAGGGAGTGTGGACACTCCAGGGGAAGGCACGTTATGCTTTGGGGCCTGGGGTGCTTGTATTTGGAGGTGCCCTCAAGAGGGACGACCTAGGATGTCTATTCCCAGTATCAGTGGAGCCCGTGACTTTATAGCATCGGAAGAAAAGCACAGACTGCTTCATAGACTTATTGTATCTTTTAAGAATTTAAGAGTGATTAACTTGAGAGGGAAAAATAGGCTTGAGGTGAAAAATTAAAAGACACTATAACTTTGGGTAACTTTGTGTTTTGGGGCTGTAGTTTTCTCAAAAGTACAATTTTATAATTATAATTTCCCTGTCTCCTTTCTACCTACCTTCACCTCTTCCATCCTGCCTCAGATAAGGTTCACGGTGGGTGCAGAAGGCACGGGGAATTCTATGGGAGATGTGTGCGCGGGGGTGGGAACGTGGAAGATGAGGGTTGATTCGCCAAGTTTATTTCTGCAGGGCTCCCTCAGATCGCCCTCTGGTGATCAGGTGCATTTTCTAGTCTGGCACACGGAGGGCAGATCCTTAAATGAACATTTTGACCTCGGTACATGTCAAAAAGGGTAGTCAGCTCGTCCTCTCTGTGCCTGCTTTTTCTCAAGTGCCTTCAGGAAGAAATAACGTGCCAAACAGACGTATTTTGAGATGGCCTGGCCTTTACTCTTTCACTGTCATGTATTATAATGGTGACTTTAAAGCTCTGACTGAAAACTTAAGCTATGACCATGTCCCACGGTTTATGTGCTATCATGTGTATGTCATTTTCTATCCCCCTCTTAGGGCTAATGTCTCCTGGGAACGTTGGAGAAGTTTGAAATTATTTTGGGGTGTGTTACAATGTGGGGAAGAGTGGGCGTCCCTCCCCCATTTCCTTGTGTGTGTGTGTGTGTGTGTGTGTGTGTGATCTTCCCTCCAGGACTCCTTTTGATGTAACACACACACTTAGAAAAGTCGTTAGTTCCTTGGCCAGAGGGAACAATGGTTCTGGAACATTTCTCATTGGCAATATAATGCTCCAGACTTGAAACCTTATTTCTACTCAACTCTACAGCCAGAGCTAGTCACATGGCCTCTTCTTCAACAGCCCTCGTGCAAGCCCAGAAAACAACTCCCCAAATGAAGACTTAACAATCTTTCTCCAGCTTCCACATCCTCTTGTCTCTACCTCTCCATTTTCCTCAGAACCATAAAAGCAAACCATAGAAACCAGAATTTCTCCTCTTTTTTTTTATTTAAGAGAAAAAAAAGACACATATAAGAAAAACAAGATGCAAAACAGACAAACAAACGACTAGAGTAAATGCACAACAGTAACCTTACAGGTTTACAAAACAGGATGATAGAAACTTGACAATAGTTGCAATATTGCGTATCGTTATCTTCAAAATGGTTGTTTACATTAACAGATATAGACATGTAAAATTGATCTAATCATATGAGTATTAACTGTTCTTTCTCAATAACTAATGCATTCAGCAGTATGTTCTTTTTAGTTATCTTACATATACATACAGTGATATTTGTGCACCCATGTTTATAGCAACCCAATTTGTAATAGCTAGATCTTGGAAACAACCTAAGTGCCCATCAATCAAAGAATGGATTAAAAAGATGTGGTATTTTTATACAATGGAGTACTACTCAGCTATTAAGAAAGATTGCATTGAGACTTTTTTAAGTAAATGGGCACGACTTGAGACCATACTCATAAGTGAGATAAATCAAACCCACATGTGTAAATACTGTGTTGTCTCCCTAGTGTAAGAAACTGAGAAAGTATATATGATCCAAAATCTATAATAAATACTATGTAAGGGTAAAAAACAGGATGAAGAGCAAAAGTAATTGGGAAGGGAAAAGGGAGAAAGAGGGAAGAGAAAAGGAAAAGATATAAATCTGAATTTCTCCTCTTTGAGGGAAGTCGTAAAAACTGAAACTCCTTTTCCCCAAAGCCAGCCCTGGAACTTAAAAGTATTACTGTAATATTCTCCTAGTATTCTGCCTTGGACCTGGCCATAAATTCTCTAACCTGTCTTGTCCGATAGTAAGACCCACTGAGAAGGGGTCCTGCCCCTTACACGGGAGGAAGGAGTACTACACAGAGAGGCGGGAAGAATCTCAACATTCAGGCCTTGCTGGGTTTCGGCATCAGGTCAGACCCTTTTTGTCCAATCATATTTCAACAGGGATGTTCATGTTTGTCAAATCTAAACGTAAAAATGGATTGTTCTTTGGATATTCATTGTGAGCTTCCCCAACCATGTTGTACTATGATCCAATAAACTGGTCAAATGTGTCGTGACTTTCCTTTGGCAGGCTGTCTTTGGACTCAGGTTTCTCACGTGACCCCGTATCACGGGCAAGAAGGGGACCGCCCTTCCTGTCACACCACCAGGTGCCGGAGGAGAGGGGAGGGGACATTTAGTGAACAGAACTGGAGGCCACCAAACGATGTGGCCCTTGCTTTCTTATCCAGGAAGAAAGCACCCAAGGGCCCAGAGGCCACTCGGGTTAAGGTACTGTCCACACGGTCCTTTCTGAGTGTCGTATGCATTTAGTGTGTGACCGTCGGGCATCTTAAGGGAGTTCCGAGCTGTATATTGGTATAACTCCGCTGTAGCATTCAGATGTGAAAGATTTCCATTCTGCTGTGAAGAAAATACATAACTCATGAAATAAAAAAGCAGGAGGAAAGAACAGAGGGTCTCTGAGACGCGTGTGAGCCACTTGGTGGCCAGTCGCTTATAAGTGGGTGCCGTGAAAACCTCACGCTCTTCCTTCGTTTTGTGTCCCTGCCTAAGACACTTTGGCCACCAGCATAAGTGCCTGCAAATGTGTGTGGGTTTGAATTTCACAAACCGAAACCCAGCCTGCCCAGGGCTTTGCTGCTAACATCAAAGAGCTGGGCGCGACTAGCTGGTGGCCTCCGCGTGGGGGATAGTTTGTGAAAAGACATGGAGCCGGGCGTGATGGCGCACGCCTTTAATCCCAGCACTCGGGAGGCTGAGGTAGGAGGAGCGTTGTGAGTTCGAGGCCGGCTTGGGCTACAACACAAGCACAAGGCCGGCCTGAGCTACGCAGTGCGACCCTGCCTCAAAAAAAACAGGGCCAGGAGTTTGGCTCAGTGACTTAAGTGCCTGTCTATACAGGTGCGAGGTTGTGAGTTCAATCCCCGGTGCCACAAAAAAAAAAAAAAAAAAAAAAAGGGGTGGAATTCCTGAGGAGAACGGTTTGTTAGCAAAGACTGTCTAACGCTGCCTGCACAGAGAAGTGCATTTTTTTTTTGTGGGTAATGGGCCAGAGTTCCAGCCCCTGGGGTGTCCTCACCCCCAGAGAGGACAGCAGGAGGGGAGCACTGCTTTTATCAGGTGGGAAAAGCGCATTCCTCAGGGAGGTGAGATGGGCTCCCCTCTACTGAACAGCGCCGTCACACGGCTCTGTGACACAGATTGCCGTTTCTGGAGAAGGACAGCCCACTCCCGGGCACCTGCTGCTCACTCTCTGTTAGCCTACGGGGAAGAGAGACCGGCCCCCAGTGCCCAGGGGCCTGAGGCGCTCCTAGGCAGCACAGCAGCCCCTGGACACGCCGGCTTTCCCGTGCCTCGCACTCAGCCCCGATGGGGGTTTATATCTAGCAGAGGAAGCCTCTCGGATGAGAAGTGGGGCCTAATCAACACCAAACACAAGACGTAGCCCTCAGCCGCCATGGGGGTGTTGCACGATCTCTCCCCGTTTCTTCCTGCAGCCTCGTCGCCCTGGGAAAGCAGCGCCTGTCTCTGCTCAGTCTCAGCCCTGAGATCTCACATAAACTGAGGCAAACGAACCCACTCCTGCTCAGGCAAGCGGCCTGCCCCGCTCAGGCCTGGCCCTCCCGCCGCTGGTCTCTGTCAGTGACACAGCGCGGCAGATGGATTTATTGTGCCAGTGACATAAATTATGTCCTTTCTGCTGCCTTCACCTTGGAAGGCGGGTTTGATTATGGTCATTTTGTTTAAAAAACAAGGCTTTTTTCCCCCTCCATTACTACAGTAATCATGTAACAGAACATGGTGAGGAGCTGTTTGCTCTTTTGTTTCATAATGTTATCTGTTATTACCAAGATCGTTTCTGTTCCCAGAAGGGGACAAACAGTGTAACACAGACAGTGGCCGTGAAGCCCTGATAATAAAATGACTGAGCTGCCCCAGGCTGAGGGCCTGGTTTTACATCATGAGATTCCTGGTCTTTGCTTGCTGTCTTCCCAGTAGAAAGGTCAAACTAGTTTTTTGTGTGTGTGTTTCTGGGATTTAGCCCAGGACCCCAGGCACGCTAGGCGGTGCCACAACAGCGCCCTTCACCTCAGTTTCCGATCACAGCCTTCACCAGTGAGCCGTGTTAGATAGGTGACCAGGAGAGAGGAAGAGGATGCTTTTGGGGATAACACGAATTCATTTTGTGGGGACACTTCCTTCTTAATCTTCTCTGGAGAGACAGGGTATCTGGACCTTGTTCTCCTCTCTTTCCTGTACGTTTGCCAGTGGCAGAGCCATCTGTGCCTTTATTACCCCTTGTTCAGGTGCTAGCAGTGGTCTCTTGGCCTAACACAGCTTACTATTGGAGCAATAGAGGATCTGATGCTAACTGGACAGGGGGAGAATGGGAAGAAACTAATGGCTTAAATAGGAAAGGGAAAGGAGGCACCTGCAAGTCCCATTACCTGATTGGCAGAGATGTTTGAATTTCCGCCCGGTGGGAAGATGCGGAGGAAGACAGATGGCACAACAAGTCTTCTTGCTGGTGTCTTCCTAAAAGATGGGCCAGCGCGTGAGCAACTCTGAGTTACAAAATGCCAGGAAGCTGTTTCTAAGGAAAGGGATGAGGATGGGGAAAGGGTGCAGGAGGCCGAGTTGAAACTGGATTTCCACATTGTAGACCCTGTAGAGCAAGGCCCTCATCTGAGCCCTCCACTGAGCCGAGAAGTGCAAACCCAGCCCCTGGACCCCCGCCACATCTTGGAGGTCAGTGGTCCTGCCATGGTGGTGTAGGATAAGCAGCCACAACCACCAGAGAAGAGGTTTAGAGCTGCTGTCATCAGCGTGTGGGCTCCCAGGTTAGTCAGTGTTGTTCTTCTCCTGTAGCCATTGCCTGACATTTTAGACATAGACATAGGCTGAGGAATTGGAGAGGAAGAAAAGCAAAGGACCCACTGAGAAAGCAGGCAGATCTTGCCTTCTGCGATTTGCTGGAAAAGGTGAAACAACTCCTGCTGATTCATAATACAGCCCTTAATACATCAGCAAATGATTCTAGCCAGGCCCTTTTAAGTTTTTCTTCTTGTGAGAAGAAGTAAGAGCTCAAGGAGGTTACTCGTCTGCCCCATTTTAATAGTGAAAGAAGACTGGAAAATTTTAACATTAAACTGAAATATTAGGAAAGCCTGCTCCTCATCAAGGAAAAGAGGTCAAACAAAATTATGTCAGATGTTAGAAAAACAAAATGCCATTCTATATTTTAGGCACAATGAGTTGCTGTGCACTGTTACAGACTGAGCTGTGCCCCCCACCAAAGACATGCTGAAATCCTAGCTCCCCGTTGCTAAGAATGTAACCTTATTTGGGAGAATGATCTTTATAGAAGCAATAAAGCTAAACTGAGGTCATTAGGCTCTAATCCAATATGATTGGTATCCTTATAAAAGAATAGGAGCTTGGACACAGAGACATGTACAAAGGGGAGATGATGGGGAGACACACAGGGAGAAGATGGTCATCTGACGATGATGCATCTGAAGGCCAGGGAATGCCATGGATTGCTAATAAGCAGTGGGAGCTAAGAGACAAGAAAAGATGCATTTCCAGAGCTCTCAAAGAAAGTATGATCCTGCCAACACCTTCAGTTTGCACTTCTAATGCCTAGGATGTGAGGCAATACATTTCTGTTGTTTTAAACCACTTTTGGGTTACTTTTTATGGCAACCCTGGAATATTAATATAGCCTCAAAAGTCCAATTATGATATTGCACACAATTTGTTGATTTTTTTAATAATATGCATGGTAGGTACCAAGTGCTTTATTATTTTATTTTATAAGACTTAATCTTTACAGAAGTCTTGCAAAGACAAGGTTTCCATTGGTCATTGAAAAAGGGTATTACAAAAGCTGACAGACAAGGAGCCTTAGACAACTCAGAATTAGCAATGGGGAGCTATCAATATGCTTCTCCAGACAGATTGTTATGGTTTATGGTCCTGTGGTCCCACCAAGTCTCATGTAGCCATGGCATGGATGGGGCTGAGTCTGGCATTCATGATTAGTTTGTTGTCTGGTGCTGGAATTGGCAATGTGAGTGTTGCACCTGCCCAGGGGTGGAGCCGACATACAGTGTAAGGGTGAGAGGAGGGTGGGTCTTGCTCTCTCTCTCTCTCTCTCTCTCTCTCTCTCTCTCTCTCTCCAGTGCACCTTGCTGTTTGGTGGCCACCATGAATGGCTGCCCCACCACACCATGCTGCCTTGGAGCCAACTGAGTATGGACTGAAATCCCCAAGAACTGTAAGAAATAAACCTTTCCTTCCCTAATTTTGGGCATCAGGTATTCTGTCTCAGCAATGAGAGAAAAGTAACTAAGACACAGACCTACCTCTAAGACCTGGGTACTTAGAAGGGGCAGCCCTCACTCTGGCATGCCCATCCATTGCTCCAATTCACTCCAAAGGTGGTAATGTATATTTTGGCCTAGGAGACATGAGAGCAGACAGAAGTGATCATGAGAAACTAAGTAAACAGGATAACCTTAAACAATACACAATTCATTTGATGTGTTGTAACTCTTCAACATTGGAGCTTCCAGGGAGGGAACTGGATTAGACAACTCGTTGCTTATTCTAGGACCCTGGTGCAAATACTTCTGGTTAAATGATTGCGAAGAACAAAATACCAGGGGCACACAGCAGAGCCAAGTTGAGCAGAAAGAAATATTCTAAAATGCCAATTGGAAGGCAGTGGTGTGAGGGAACTACCTGGAGGGTGGGGGTTATAGTTGTGATTCTTGAAGGCTGGGGCCAGGAGGGTTACTTGCCAGGCCAATAACATAGGTCAGCTGCTTAGAAGCTGCTTATTATGCCCAGTTTGTTCTGCATCTCTGACTAAGGTTTGAAGCTACAAAGTTCTTATTTGAGATCAAAATTGGGTTTCAGTTCTAAACCAATTTCTGAGGTTAGAAAATCTTAAAAGAAATGAGAGTTTTGGTAACTGTCAGAGACAGTGTCAATGGATATTCTGTTTTGGGGATACACTGTGTCTCCTCCAGTGAGGATGACCCTAGAACTTTGAAAGTGGCAGAGATTTTTTTTTCTCAAAATTCAAAACTTTCAGTGCCTTGATGGGTAGAGAAGGCCTCTAGGTGATTGCTGTGTTTCCGTGGCTAAGCAGTCTGGTTCATGCATAGATTAAACATTTTAGACCCATGAAAAGCCTTTATTCATTTGTCAAGTCTTTCTTTTATGTGGGGCTTTATGCCAACTGGTGGGGGCGTAAAAATACTGTCAGTAAAGTTTAAGAAAAATTCTTGTTGAGAAACTGACATTTGAATAACTATTGTGATACAGTGTAAGAATTTGTACAAGAGGTATGCACACTGTTCTCCTGAAGATCAGAGGAAGGAGGAACCAACTCCTTAGAGATGAAGGGTGGGGACTGTCTAGGAGGAGGTGTTATTGTAGGACTGAGGTCCACGTCAGTAGGTGACAATGGCTTTCATGTGCCAGGCTTAAGGAAGCCATTTGCATCCTTTAAACTAGGTATAGACAAATTAAATAACATATACTTTAGAAAAATCATTGTACACTTATTCTCTTCTTAAAGTCATGCAATGTTGTTTATGGGAACAAAGGGGACTGATGAAAAATAAGTCGTGTTCAAATGTACAATCTTACTACTGTCACCATTACTTTGAGTTTTTCCCCAATGTATCTTTGACTTTAACACATTCCATTGGCAGTAGCAGGGTGTGGTGGCGCACTCCTGTAATCCCAGCACTCGGGAGGCTGATGCGGGAGGATCAGGACTGTTGTGAGTTTGAGAACAGTCTGGGCTACAAAGTGAGTCCAAGGCCAGCCTGAGTTGCATAGCGAGACCCTGTCTCAAAAAGACAAAAAAAAAAAAAAAAAAAAAAAAAAAAAAAAAAAAAAAAAAAAAAAAAAAAAAAAAACAAGCCAAAACAACAACAACAACAAAACCCAAAAATTCCATTAGCAAAATTTAACAGTGGATCTCTTGGAATATCATCACGTGGTATTAAGTATTCTATTCTGTAAAGCAAGAAATAAGGTTGGTGAGTGATACCCTACAACACCCCATCATTGCTGAAATTCTTTCTTGTTATTTAACTTTTTAAAACCCAGCATTCTGAATGAGTTATGGATTGCCATCTCCAAATATGCCAAACTGTTACTTCTATTATATCCAGCTAAAGTAATTTGAGGAAGTGCAAATTGGGGGTCAGGGAGAAGCTGACTTTCCCTGTGTGCCCAAGTCAGATCGGTGCTTTCTGAAGAGATGTTTCTCCTATACCAAGGCTGGCAAAGAGCCTTGATCACAAGTGCAGCTGCCGAGAACCAGAATAAACAAACTGAGGCGACCCTCATCTTCCACGGGCTTCCACGCCCTGGCCCACGGGTACCCTTGTGACATCCCTAGAATTTCTATCCCCATCCACCTGGTCTAGCCTGTCCTTCACAAATCTGATGGCTTTTAATAGATGTGTGGATCTTCACCAGAGAATGAGGCTTGTTTTTTGAAAAGTATACATGTATTGTACTTTAATTGTGTCTTCAGACCTCATTCTCTGGTGAGGACCCCCACGTATATTCCATTAATAAAATAAATAAATTTATTGGTTAGCTGTTACACTATTTCAGTTTTTAGACCCAGGCCACTTAAGAATTAAAGGGCATGCAAAGGGGACCCCACCATTCACTTGCATTTAAACAATTACAAAGCAGAAATTCTTAATGGTGAATTACAGAATCGAGTAGTTCCGTATTATTCTAACAGCATGGTTTCCAGACTTGTGTGTGTGCTGGAGGCACCTCTAGGGCTGTTAAATCAGAGTCCCGCCTCACGCCCAGGGTCTCACTCAGCTGGCCCGGAGGTGAAGTCCGACAGTCAGTGTTTCCGATGTCTGGCCCAGGGAGTTCGCACTGAGCACGGCCACTCTGAAATAATCGCAGCTCACTTTTGTTGGACACTTTTTATGTTGCAACTGTGCTCTGAATACCTTAGTCATACTAGCTTATTTTATTTTAAAAATAATTCTAAGACACCGGCATTTCTAGTATTATATTACAAATGAAGAAGCTGAAACTTGAGGAAGTAAGGCAGCACCTCAAGGACCCTTGGCCAATCAGTGATCGGCAAGGACTGCAACCACAATTCTATATGTAAATGAGGGCTGTGATTGCCTGTAGGTGAACTGTCTCCCCATGTTGCCATTTAAACAGAGACTTTGGGATCCTCAGAAAGCTTTATTGGTGTGTTTTGTGACTCATATTGCCTCGTTCTGACTTGTTCTTTGTGAAAAGTCATATTTTTAGATAGAAATTGACTTCACTTCCAGCAAATATTTATTAACTATAGGGAAATAGTAAAACCTGCTGACTCATAACAAAAATAAAGAACATCCACTATTTGGTTTATGGTTTTTAGCTTTGGGAGATGGGGACAAAGGATTGATTAGCATTCACTGTAGATCATTTTATTCACTGCCATTTATAGTACTGTGTATGGAGGTGGTCTTGACAGCTATGTAGAGATTATTTTTTCAATAGTACAGATGGCTCTAATAAATATTTAAGGCATCTTGGGAAACAAGAGTATGATCCTGACTCGGGGGAAATTGGTCCTGTAAATCACTTTGTTTCACATGCTTTTGCCTCTGAGCATCTAAAATGGTCACATATTTTACTGGCTTATTAACTTATTGCTCAAGTCACAGAGGGCCCAAGTTATAACTTTATGGCTGACCACACTCTGAGGCTTTTTGATTGCTTATTTTCTGGGCTCTTTGCCTGTTCCCCTCTCTGTTCCATAACTATGTAATGAAGCGTAGTGTCCAGCAAAGCATCTCTGTCTGTCTGTCATCCCTGTCTGTCTGTCTGTCTGTCTGTCTGTCTGTCTCTCTCTCTCTCTCTCACACACACACACACACACACACACACACACACACACGGCATTTTCTATGGATACATTAGGTGAGAAAGAGTTATGTATTTGGAAGCTAAGTGTAAAACAACTCCTCTAATCATAGCAATATCATATTCAATTTTAAAGCTATTGTAGTCTAGAGAAAGAGATGGGCCTCTGGAGAACCCACCCCACTGGGTCAGAGCAGCTCCAACCAGAAGACAGCTAGCCTGCCTTTCTGGAGTGTGTGTGACCGGTGCAGACTCTAGGAAGAGAAACATGAGCCTCCCATATGCCTACCGGTGCGCGGGCTAAGAATCAAGGACAACCCCCCACCCTCTACTCCTCCAACCCCGTCCGCTCCCCCCCCCTCAGCAAACTGCTGGTTTGGAGGTCCAGCTAAATTGATAGCAACTAAGGTACATAAAGCAACTAAATGCTAGTATTGTTTCATTGATTTTGCAGGCCTGGGGCTGGTAGCCTGAGTATCTCTTTGGAAGATGACAGTAGGCAATGTAGCATATATGGGGGATTCTCTTCTGTCTTGTCTTCGAGGCCCAATATTGTTCTCATTGTTCTGCTTTATTCTGATATTTTTTTTGCTTTGTTTTATATTGTTTTTATTGGATTTATTGTGTTTTGTTTTTGGTTTAATTTTACTATACCTGTTGGGATGGTCAACTATTCTGAAAATAACAAGATATACTATGGTAGCTATTGTTTTCATGGTATCTTTCTTTGAAGTTCTGTACCAGTTTTACTGCTTTGTTTTGATTGACTTTGTTCTGTTATGTTTTGTTGGATTTTACTATCTTTAAAAAAAAGCTATTATAGTTTCAGAATATAATAGGAAAATATAGTAGGATCATCATTTTTGATCGAGTTTCCTATAGTTCTAATTTCACTCTCAAAGAGAAAACAGTGACATCTTATGTGCTTTTAATTTCAATGCCAATTTGTCACATTCAGAGACAATGTAAATACATGAGTTCTCTTCTGACAATGATTCACAGTAATTCATTACAATCCTGAGCATAAATGCTGCCCATTGAAACAAACCATAAAAATTAGCTTTAAAAATGAGCCAAACTAGAACAGGAACCTACCACCAACTCCTTGAAAATTTGTAAGACTTAATAATGATTAACATAGAATTATTTACAAAAACCTCTTTCTCTTTGCCAGCTCAATGTCTTTGCCATCTAAGAGGAGCTGGTTGCAGCCAGAAATATTTCAAGGTTCTAGAGTTGCAGTTTTCTTGCACTTTCTCCCTTCTAGCATGCGATAAATTTGACTTATTTTATGTGAGTTTTGCTGTTTCTTTGGACAAACTCCATGAAGAGGATCTTTCATCTGTTTTGCTCATTGCTACATTCTTGATGTTTATCCCACAGTCTGATAACATATTAAGCATCAAATAAGCACTTTTCAGGGAATAGATATGATCCCATGAAAGAATGAAATGTATTGGCTCAATATTCATCATCAGAACTGAAAGATAGTTTTGAAAACCTCTGCTAGGTACAAGTTTGTGTACAAATTGGGGTAAAAGCAATTCCTGCATAACGCTCCCATTTCATAAAGTAAAATAGACAAGAAAAGCTGCCACTTGCTTTTTTCAGTATGTGAAAAACAGTTTTTTTTAAAATACCAATGATAAAACAGGCAACAAATCTTAAGGTGAAATTCTGTGAAATTCTAGATTAGTTTGAAAGTCCATGATTTAATCTGTTCCTTGTCTATTCATATTAAAATGAAGTGATGTGGATGAAAGAAATAAATTTCATGAATGCTTTCTGGATAATTGAGATAATGGCAACAACAAACAAATGAATGATCTCTTACATATGCCAAAAACATTATGGCATTTAATCATAGCGTGGATTGAGAAAGATAAATTGCTTGTCACCATATGACAAGGAATCTAAGCAACTGAGTGGTGAAATGCTTATCTATTGCAGCTTAACAAATCACTCCGAAATTAGCAGCTTAAAACAACAATCGTTTATTATTTCATAGTTTCTGTGGAATCAGGAGTTGATTAACTCTGTGTACGTGAGTCCCTGGTGTATCTTTTTGAATAATAATTTTCTCTTCTTATAAGGATATGAGTCAGATTAGATTTGGGCCCACCTTAAATGCCTACTTTTAATTCGGTAATACCTTTGAAGGCCTTATCTCAACATTTAATGATATGAATGAAGGCCTAACTGTTGGCTTTTATTTAATTTTCACTTTAGACACAACCACCTTGTAAGTTAGTGGAAATTAGGACTTCATTTTGGAGTATGGAGACACAACTTACGAGGCTGGATTCAGCTGATGGTTGGAGCCCCCATTTCATCTGATAGATTGGCTGGAGAGGGATGGACTTCTTAAGTCACACATGTAGAAGTTGGCAGGCCTCTGTCCTTTTGGCTAACAGCTTGAGAGCTCAGTTCTTGTCAAGTAGACTTCTTTGCAGGCTTCTCAGATGACTTCATGACATAGCAGCTGGATTTTCCCAGAGCAAGCAATCTGGGGTGTGATCCAAGACAGAATATGCTGCCTATATTTATGCTCAAATTTCAGAAGTGACATACCATTACTTTTACCATATTCTATTGGTCACACTGATTAACCTGGTAAAATGTGCAAGGGGACCACACAAGGATATGAGCTGGTCATCTCTGAGGTTGACCAGAGAAATTGGATTAAAAAAATTCAAACTGAAAAAATTTGATACGTTTATATATCATAAACTATTTTGACCAATTACTAAAATGTGATATTGAAATATTTTTAGCTACTGCAGCAACTAGTTATGTTTGCTAAAGAGAGATCTGAAGTTTTTTGACAGACAAATTTATAAATGTTGCAAGCATTAGAGCCTGAGGTCTGTTCCTCTAAATAAAAAAACTCCAGGAGTTTGTATAGCTGTTGACTCCAGGCATTTTACAAGCTGTGACAGCTTGAGTGATTTATTCAATCTCTGTCCCCTGGTGTTCTTGGACGTAAAATGGGAGAAACCAATGGCATCTGTTTTGTATTGTTGCTGTGCAGAATAAATGAGTTAATACATGTATAAGGCTTAGAATAGGGCCTGGCATGAAGGGTGCATTAAAATTACTAGTTGTTTCCTCTTCTTATCATCCAAAAAATGGCACAATGCTTAGTAGATTGCAGGGATTCCATAGATGCTTTTGTGTGACCCATGTACATTGTCCATATGAAATTTGTGATAGAGTTTACTGGTAAGAGTGGTATTATCTGGAAGCATTGCAAATTGATGACCGTTAGAATTTAAGAGACATGCCTACTGATTTCTTCGTCATGCAATTTGGTAGCAAGAAGGCTACAAGCGTATTTCTAGGTTAAGATCTTAATTTTTAAAAACAGTATTATTTAGGAAAAAGTCTCCGGTTTCTCCCCACAAAAGAGCTGGACCGAACATGACTCACAGGAAGGGGCGTCAGAAAGAGCAAGGAAGAGGGAGGTGGGTTGGTGCTGGGTAATGAAATAACCTTGACATCAGATTACGTGGTTTGGAGTCTATTGTGTTGTCATTAAGGAAATTTTTAAGCAGCACATGAATGCCCTAGGAAGATTAATCTGGTGCAGCTGTGAAAAGTACATTGAGAGGGAGGCTTCAGGCTTGGCTTGATAGAGGATTTAATATCATGTGTGGCTCTGTATGAAGCACAGATGAAAGAGAAATGGTCTCCAAAAGAGAAAAAATGGTATGCCCTTTAATCAAGATGTGTGAATTTAAACTAATTCAGAAATATCTGGCAGACGAGCAAAGCACAGCTCTGGGTGTGTGTGTGGATGTGTGATGTACAGGACCTTGAGTGGTCTCCAGTTTCTTCCAGCTTTCCAACAGACGTGCACCGGTGGGTGACCCTCTACTGGGCTTCCGGGCCTTTCCCTTGGACTGGTGCTGCATCCTTATCCTCCTGTTCCATGGCTTCTAGCTGCTTGGGTTGAGTGGCCACTGGACTCTCCGACTCCAGCACATAGATGACCACTGTGGACTGTCCTACCTCTGATTATGTAAGCCTATCTAATAAATCCCCTCCCATAGCTATATATATATATATATATATATATATATATTTTTTTTTTTTTTTTTTTTTCCTATTGATTCTGTTCCTTTAGAGAACTTCAGGGGAAATGGGGAAGCTTCATTTCTGGGCACCATTTTCTTACATTGCATTGACCTGAGTTCAGTCATATCCTATACCTTGACCAATCATCGTGTCCAGGGTATGGAACTGCTTCTTAGATTTAGTCTCTCAGGTCCCACTGTTAGAATGGGAAACACATTGGTTTCAGTTCAGTTCCATTTTACCACTTCAGTAGTTTATGTCTAAATGGATAAAAAGGATGATGTATTAGGAAAATGACTGTAAATTTTAAGTGGTGATCCATATGGTTTAATCCTTATGGTTTAAATGCAATTTAGAAAAATAATAGAACTATTTATAAGAAGGACATAAAATCCCTCACTAATCATTCTTTAAATAGATTGTTTTTACCGATGTAGCTACTCTCTCCAAAAGTTTTATCTCCAAAGGAAAAAAACACCACCAACACCCCCCCCCAAAACTCTGAATACCTCTCAGCCCTAATCTTTCTCGCCCTTCGTACTCTGCCTCCTCCCTCCCTTCCTTCATTCCATTAACAATGATACAGGCTGGACTGGTGAGGCAAGACTTCCCTAGGAGGGACGGGAAGAGAAAAGACTAAGAATGGTCCTACTACAGCTCCTGCTCCTAAGCACGTAGAGGAAAACATGACGAACCATCATACGTAAACAATTTTATTCTCATTATATTTGAAAATCATGACTAAATTTCCCTTGGTGGTATTGAGAGTTGAACCCAGGGCCTATTCATGGAGATACATCCCCAGTTCTTTTTAATTTTACTTTTTTTTTTTTTGAGACAGGGTCTTCATAAGTTGCTACGTTTCTCAGACTGTATTCCAGCTGCCTGTCCTCCTGCCTCAACTTACCAGGGTGCTGGGATTATACGCATGCACCTCCACACTTAGTTATGATTAACTCTTGTTCTTTAGCACATAGCTAACTTTTGTTTCCATGGCTGTTCATGTACTTCCTTTGCACGTTTTAGCCTTTTGCCTGAAATGTTATTTCTTCCATCAAGTTATCCTTCCTATCCATCTGGCGGCCAAGTCTTCTTTACTCCCCAAGGAACCTTCTTAATATCAGCCACCCTCCTTTACACACCTTGATGCACCTGGGTTGACCACTTTGCCTTTTGTACAATGTTATTAAATTAAACTGTATCTTTTATTTTTTGCTTCATGTCTGTTAACGTTACTGCTTACTGAATTATTTGAGGCAGGAGCTAATATTGGATAGCCAGCACGTAACAGACATTTCGTAAAAACTTAGTAAGTGGGCCAGTTAGTGGGAAAATAGGATGAAAGCAAAGTCCCCTTTTGTATTCGAGTTGGAGGGGTCAGCACTACATCCTTCTGGAGATTTTCAACTTCATTTTGAAAATACTGGACTAGAGTTTGAATGACTCTGTATGTCAAAGTTCTCCAAAGCATCAGAACTCATAGAGTATGGCCATTTACTCGTAGTCCGTATAGGTCTTCACTCATGTGACTTTGGTGTGTGACCAGTCTGCAGCTGGCAGGCTGGACATGAAGGAAAGTCGATGAGCAGGTCCAGTCTGAAAGCCAGCAGGACGTAGGCACGGAAAGAGTCCCTGCTTCATCTCAAGCCTAAAGCAGAAAACAAAAATAAAACCAAAATCAAAACCAATCAAACAAGCAAAAAAATGGAGTGCTAAACAGGGTCAGGCTGAAAAATTCTTCCTTACAAATAAATCTTACTCAATCTTTTTCCTCTGGTTAGGCTTCGGCAGATTGTGTGAGGTCCACTCATGTTAGGATGAGCAATCTGCTTACCTGGTTCCCTGAATCAAATGGTAATCCCATCCAGAAATACCCTCAGGGACCTACCCAGAATAATGTTTGAGCGAAAGTCTGGACACCCTGTTACTCAGTCAGGTGGACGTGTAAAATCAAACATCGTAAAGGCTAAAGCCTGTAGATAAAGATCTGGTAGCGCCTCGCAGAGGAGAGAGTCAAAACTATAGCAATAGGGGTAGGGGAGTAAATCAGTAGTTGAGCACATAAGTAGCATGCAGGAAGCCCTGAGTTTGACTGCTAGCATCTTCCCCTCCTCAAAAATAAACAAACAAAAAATAAAATACAAAAACTATAATGCTTCTAAGGCCAAGAGAGATTGGCCAGTAAAACAAGCAGCTGGATTATTTAGAATTTTTATCTAAAGCAAAAGAATCAAGGAAGTTAGTGTTCTCAGCCTGAGGTATAATAGGAAGCTCTATGGTTTTAAAGGTCTTTCCACTTCCCAAACTTCTATTCTGCCCTCACTTTGGGGTTTTGAGACTAGGGAAATGGGAACATTAAGAGAAATGGATTATATAAGAAGATTTGGAAGGGAATGAAGTCTTGTCATTTACCAGTTGCACTGAAACTACTTATGTGTAAGGTTTTTCATTCTATGCATTTTTTTCAAGGGATGTTTTTGGCATTCTATGAGTTTTTATTGTATTGTTGGGGAGGATCATTTATAACTTGACTTTTTGGAGAAATTCTTTTCTTTAATTAGAACTATCAATAAAGACATGGAAAGGAATTTGTTCAAGAACTATGAGGAGGAAATCATGGAATATATGGCACTATGGAAGCCAGATAGAAGTAAATCAAGAGGGGCAGGAAAGTCAGAACACTTGTTTGCTACAGAGAGGTAAAGGATGATGAATTTGGGGAGAATGCCATCAGATTCAATGAATAGGATCATCAGAGTGGTTTCAGCCAAGGCTGGAAATCATAGGAAGCTCAACACAAATTTGGCCCCTGAGATCCGCTATTATGACACAGGGTAGATTCAGTAATCAGGGCATTTAAATATTTTTAACCAGTGGGCAGTTTGAAGACACGAGCAGCAAAGGTAGAATGGACGCATGTCTGATGTCTCGGTGTTGAAGTCTTGCATGGCGGGGACAGATTTAAGAACTAGAGTTTGTCAGAATGATAGCATTGAAATACCTGACCATGAAAGGCTATTTTAGAAAGGATATGAAGTCGGAAAATGAGAAAAGAATTTAGAGCTGAATTTTCAAGCCATGTTCCTTGGAGCCTTAGGTCCGTGGGTCAGAGAAAAGGCGAATCCATGCTGGTAGCAGCATCCTCTCCATTATACATCCCTGAAGCTTTGCTGTCCGTGAGGCCTCCCTGCGGGATAGCTTCTGTTTGCTCCCAGCCTCACTCTCCCTCCTTTTGCACACTGCAGGGGCCCGGAAGGCTGACCTGCAAAGACCATTGCAATAGAATGCTTCCATTGGAGATTGGCCACCAGGGAGACTAGCATGAGGCTGGAGGGAAGCTGTTATTTCTGACCCCTTCCCACAGGATCGTCTTGGCCTTTCCCCTGTGTGGCCTTGGCATGCTCACAGTGACCAGCTCTCTTAGCCCTTGCAATTTCTGTATACCTTGCGATGCCTTTGCAATTGCACCTGTAAATTATTCAGCAGTTCCTTTACTTCCTCAAATCACCCAAGTTGAATATTCTGTCTGGACCTTGTCTGACACAAGTTCTATGTAAGATTTCATTATGCATGGTAAAAATAAGTCACCACTGAAAAAATGATCAAAATTAATAAACTAAGACAGAGGTTGCTAAACTCTGTGAAGAGCCAGATGGTGCATACGTTTCGTTTTGTGGGTCATACAGTTGCTGTTACCCCCACTCTGTTTCCTACTAGTGACAGAGCAACCATCGGTAATAAGTAAGTGAACGAGTGCGGCTGTGCTACGGTAAAACTTTACTTCTAGTGACTGCCTGATGGGCCATAGCTTACTGACCTCAGATTCAGGGGAAGTGGTTTCCCTAGCCATCTATGAAAATGGCTCTTAGCTTGGAATGATTTTGCCATCTAGAGGGCATTTGGCGATATCTGAAGACATTTTAGGTAGTCATAGCTGGATAAGTTGTGCTGCTGGCACTTGTGGGTAGAGACTAGCAACCCTGGTGAATATCCCACAATGCGCAGGGTGATCTCTTACTACAGTGGGTCATGTGGCCAAGATATCAACAGTGCTGAGGGTGAGAAAGGCTGACTTTCATTATCACTGTGGCTTTGTGGAAGGAACCACAGAATTAATTTTATAACTATTACAGGATTGTTAGGAGATGAGTTTATTTTTAGTTCTAATTTTAAGATTGTTTCAGAATCATGATCTTAGAAAAATGAGATGATTTGTGTTTATTGGGAAATGCGATATTTTCCTCCATAATTTTTTCAGTCTTCAAGTTATTCCTCCTCTTAAATCACTTTAAATTGCTCTTTTTCCCTCCAAAGTATCTTTTGGGTGGGTAGTGACATGTTCATGCCTATTTTAGCAAAGTTACATTTGCCTAGACTGTATCTTTTTGGATTTCCCTGTTTTTTTTTTTTGTTGTTGTTGTTTGTTTGTTTTGTTAAAATGATGGATTACCTAGGAGAAGGATCAGGTTTGGTTCGTGGGAATGGATAGGAGGAGCAGGGCGTGAAGAATGTGTGAGTGGCAGCTGCTATGGGAATGGGAATGGGAGAATCCGAAAGCAAGAATACAGAAAAGAGTGTTTGGGGAAATGAGAGGCTAGTGTGCAAAGATGGGATTGGTGGTGGTCTCAGGAGTTAAGAGAGGTTGGGGACATCTTATTGGTGGAGAGGAGAAAGAATGACATCTGGGAAAATAAGTTGTTGAAGAGGTGAGCTGAAGAAGGTACCCCTGAGCTAGTCCTGTTAATTACGTTCTTCTGACTCTCAGAAAAAGAAGGAGAAGGGATGATTACCTTGAGGTGGACTGTTGTACTGTGAGTTTGTATATTATCTTAAATCCATTAGTCCAGAGCAAAACTGCAGTATTAGTATTCCCTGGGCTGACCCAATACTTTCTTTGACTGATGTCCTTGTTTGATGACAGGGGATCGTGAAACTCTCGCCTCCCCCTCCCTATCCACGTTGTTAATTAGTGGACAATTGGAAGAACAAGGGCACAGGAAGTGTGTATCTGGATGACATCATCATTTTGATCAACCCAACAGCCTGGTGGTAGCCTTGAAGAGATGCTTAACGTTTGGAAATTACTTTTTTTATTGCAACAAAAGCTATTAAGTTTAAAGGTCCATAAAGAGGAGATAAACAGTCATTAAAGCCTTTTGAGATTTCATACACAGTGTGCTGAATGGATTTAATTGCTGTCAGTTAAATATGATGATATTAAAATAGTGAACATATACTAGCAAAAATAAAATCATCAGCTGATTAATATTGGATAAATATCTTGAGAAGAACAGTGAATAAAAGGTTCCATACATGAAATTTGTGGTTCATTTTCACAGGCTCTTCTGAAGGGAATATTTTGATCTTAGAATATTGCAGTGGGGAACAACCTTATACCCAGGAAACTTATTAAAATTGTTTTTGGAGATCATTTTTGGTAGTGGGAACATTTTATCATGGTCAGCTTTCAGACTGATCATCTTGGAAAGATCATTCTAGAATAATTGTAGTCTTAATTGCCAAAGAAAGTAATTAAATTGTTTATAAACATGATTTAGATATTAAATGAAAATTAGAGCAGAGTTAGCCAGTGTGTTAAATACACAATCTAATCTTTTTTATTTATTTATTTTTTTGAGATAGGGTCTTGCTGTGTAGGCAGGTCTTGCTATGTAGTTCAGGCTGGCCTCAAACCCCTGGCAATCTTCCTGCTCAGCCTCCTGAGTGCTGGGATTACAGGCATGTGCTATCATGCCTGGCAACTTGGTTTAATCTTAATTCTAGCTAATATTTATTAATTCTTATGGATCAAGCATTGTACTAAACAATTTACATGGACTAATCTCCTAATTGTTCTCTTAAGTTCTTGTAAGCCAGAAGTACATGTTAGTGTTGTCATCTCCACTTTATATATGAAGAAAATTGAGACACAAAGAGTTTATGTGATTGGCTCAGCGTCACTAAGCAATGCTTTTAGAATTTGGACCAAACAATTTAATTTCAGAGTCTTCTCTTAACCACTCTTTTATACTGTTTTGTTTTTCTGTATTTTTTTTTTTGGTGGTGCATGTCAGAAGGTAATTATTAGGGTATTGTGATAAATTGGCTCTTAATAACTCAGGCAATAAATCTCGCTTAGGATACGAACCAGCTGTGTGATGTAATTTGAATCCTCTACCATATCTTTCAAAAAATGGCCATCTTTTTAGTATTAATCTGGATAGATACTTTTCAGATTTGCAGAATAATTTCCAAGTCCTTTGCTTTGGCCCTAGCATTCGATGCTTTGTGAAAGAACCAGAAGCTCCACGGCACAGGGGGCGTATACTGGTTGAATCCTTCCACTGTCACATAAGGGATGTTTTGTAAACATAAAAAATTTACAGAATTTTGGAACTGGAAACCATCCATGTAATGATCTCATGTAACTCCTTACATTTCACATGAGGAATCTGAAACTCAGATAGGCTCAATGACAGGTCCAAATTCATAGCGGAGGTGAACTATGATGGTGGGAATTTCGATCTCCTGGCTCTCCTGTTGAATCACAATAGGTTCTGCCATCATAGCTTCAAATCATGAAAAACCACAGACTGCTCCAGTCTGTGAGGAGTAGTGGAATGCAAAGACCTCACTGTGAATCTTAGCTTTATTGCTTTCTATGCATTGAACGGTAAGGAAATCTAAAATGGATATCTGTATATGTATACATACCAGATGGAACGTTACAGCTTAAGTAGTCATATAGTATTGAGCTCGTGTTAGTACTGAACAGTATAAATTTTGTTGTTGAAGTCCAATGGGAACAGAGCTAAGGATAGCCTAATTTTTAATCGATGCTTTTGTCTAAACAAAAGGGCAGATAGTAGAGTGTTTCACAGAAGTTTTATAGAAGGAAGGAGAAGAAGAATCAGTCATTACAATGATATGAGGAGGGTGAAGCCAGTTCCCAATGTCCTCCTCCCCTTCCCGCCGTGCTGTCCTTGGACCTCACAGCGAAGGAACTGGCTGCTGAAGACAGTCCATCCCTCACCCCAGTACTGTCGACGTGAACGTTACCATCGTAACTCTATGTGTATTGACTTTGTAAAATTATTTAGTCATGGAAGGACTATCATTGTAGGGTATTTTTATGTCGCTTCATATTACATATTTCAACAGAATTAAGTAAAAAAATTAGATAATTTCTTGCTTCAATAGCTATTCACACATTGTCTTGGGGATATGGAAAAGGGATATGTAGTCCAGTGTGGAGTCTCCTTTTAAATGGTAAAAATTTTCTCAGACACTCATATAGTGGCAGCTGCAAGTTTTATTTATTTATTTGAGGGGGGTATTGGGGAATGAACCCAAGGCCTTTACTTCCAGCTCTCTTTTTATTTTTTTATTTTAAGACAGAATCTTGCTAAGTTATTAAATTGTTGAGGCTGAGCTTTAAGTTGCTATCTGCCTGCCTCAGCTTCCCAGAGTGCTGGGATACAGGTCTTCCCAGAAGCTGCAAGTTTAAAACATATTAGCTGAAACAATACCAAATGGTAAGAGATTACTGTGAATTCACAGAGCTTCAAAATAATTTGTATTTTATTCATCACACAGGAATTTACATGCACTTAAAAAGATAACATGAAAATAATTATATGCACGGATAGTCACTGCAGCACAGTTCTAAAGAGCAAAAGACTGAAAACAACCCCAAGTCCACCAACCAACACTGCTCAAACCCGTGATGTTATATTTACACAATGCAGATGAGAGAAAGAATGAGGCCTATTTCTATATATTTCCAGGGGATACTGAGAAAATGAATGAAAGAAAGAAAGAAAGAAGGAAAAGAACAAGCTCTGAGGGTCAGTGGAACAAATTAGAAGAGACAGACACAACTCCAAAGACACTCAGTCATTTTATCTTTGACAAAGAGGCCAAACATACTTACTGGAAGAAAGATAGCCTCTTTAATAAATGGTGCCAGAAAAACTAGTTTTCCACAGGCCAAAGACTAAAACTAGATCCATGTCTCTCATCATGCACTAAACTAAAATAAAAATGGATCAAAACTCGTAACATTAAAATAGAAAAATTAGTCGGGGTTGTAGCTCAGTGGCAAGTGTCTGCCTGGCAAGCACAAGATCCTGAGTTCTATTTCCATTACAAAAAAAAAAAGTAAAACAGAAACATGAAATCTGCTAGCAATGGAATAGATGAAACTCTTAAAGATATAGGGGTAGACAAAGACTTTATGAACAAAAACCTGATTGCATGAGAAATATTACAAAGACTCAACGACAGGGGTTTCATCTTTTTTTTTTTTTTTTTTTTTTGCGGCACCGGGGATTGAACTCACAACCTCGCGCCTGCCAGGGCAGGCACTTAAGGCACTGAGCCAAACTCCCAGCCCTGTTTTTTTTTTTGAGGCAGGGTCGCACTATGTAGCCCAAGCCGGCCACGAACTCACAACGCTCCGCCTACCTCAGCCTCCCGAGTGCTGGGATTAAAGGCGTGCGCCACCACGCCCGGCTCTAAGGGGTTTCATCTTATTAAAAAGCTTTTGCACACCAAGAGAAATCCCCAACAGAGTGAAGAGACAACACACAGGGTAGGAAAAAAATTTTGCCAGCTGTTCCTCAGACAAAGGACTAATATCTGGAATATATACATAACTCAAAAAAAATTCAGATCCCCCAAATTTAAAGACCCAATGCAAAAAATTGGCACCTGAGATGAATACGCACTTCTTAGATGGAGTACAAACAGTAAATAAATACATGAAATAATATTCAACATCACAGATCATTGAAGAGATGCAAATTAAAACAATGCTGAGATTTTATCTCACCCCAGAAAGAATGACTATTATCAAGAAATCAAGCAATAACAAATGCTGGTGGAGCTATGGGAAAAAAAGAACGCTCTCCACTGTTGGTGGGAGTGTAGACTGGTGCAACCAGTGTGGAAATCAGTGTGGGGATTCCTCAAAAACTAGGACTAGAAGTCTCATTTGACCCAGATATTCCCCTCATTTGTGTCTTCCCAAAAGAATTAAAAACGTCATAACCACAGCAATAAATGCACACTTATGTTTATAGCAGCACAGTTTGTAAAATCTAAATATTGAAAACAGCACAGATACCCATCAACTGATGAGTGGATAAGGAGATGTGATTTTTTTATACAATGGAGTACTATTCAGTCATAAAGATAGATAAACTTGAGATATTTCTAAGTAAATAGATGCACCTTGATACCATAGTCTCAAGTGAAATAAACTGGACACACGTGTAAATACAGCATTGCTTCTTTAATGTGAGAAACCAAAACTATAAATAAGGACCAAAATGTATAATAAATATTGTGAAATAGGAAGAAAATGTACAAATGGGAAGGGAAACTAGGGAAGGGGTAGAAGAAAGTGGAAGGAAAAAATGATAGAATGGAATCAAATTTTTGTAAATAAGGAGGGGAAGAGGGATTGAAGGGAGGGGAGGAAAATGAGAAAAAAAGAAAAATCAAGATACATCATGTGCAGGTACTAATTCCCTATGATGAATGTGATCTTTATCTACATGTAAATTATACCAATAAACTTAATTAATTAAAAAGTATAAATTAAATAACTTGCATTAATTAAAAACATCAAATTGCAATATGTATATGTACCAATATCCCACAATGACTATATTCACCATGTATTGCAAACATACACTAGTAAAAAACTTTTAAGAATCAGTACAAAATACTGGTTCAAGAAGTAGTAGATTTTTTTAGTTACTGATAAGTAGTACTACTATTTCCATTATAGTAAATATTAACAAATTCAAAGAATCTGATTCTTACACATTTTTCTTTGCATTATCAAGGCCGAGAGACAAAGGCAAATTATACCACACGTTTTTGCTGTCAGAGCCAAGAGTATTCCTTTCAAAAAAATCTGAGAAAATAATTTAGAAAAGGAGCTTTATATTTTCAAAAGGCAACAAAAATAGTTTTCTGTAAAACAACATATGGTCTAATCATCTGCTACTTAATTTTTTTTTTGGTTGCCCCATTAATATTGCTGACAGTATTTGGGGACCTGAAGTTACTATAAATAAAAACGTCACTATCCCTGATGGCAGAAGAAAAGAACTTCTGGAACATGCTCTACTTTTCATTTCTAAAAATACATTCATTTGGGCCACACTAGAGAAGCATGTGAAATTTGCCCAGGGGAAATCAGATTCAAATTGGTGGTATTGTTCTGTACACGGGCATATCCATGCACACACATTCACACAAGCACACGTATTTCCACATGTGCGCACACACACACACACACACAGACACACTGGAGACCCTCTGAAACTCAGCTGTTTCTATTTTTCATAACACCACAATTCATACAAACCTTATGTGTAAAACTCCCTTCCACGAGAGGATAAAGGGCAATTTGCAAGCATCTGGCGAGCAGATGAAGCTGGGAAAAGAGTCAGAGTCCTCGTGAACTAGAATGACACAGTGTTCGTACAGAAGCTATTTGCCAGGATCCTATTCTGTCTATCCCCACCCCCCACACCATCGTGAGCTGTCTGTCCTTCTCACACGTGCAGCTTTCCCTTCGAATGACAGCTCAGTCTCCCTGGGAGTCCATGGTCCGAGGCTCACTCCACACCGGCTTATGTGATTCAGTGTAGAACAGGAAAGCCCCTAGTCCAGCATTAGGTACTGAAACGCACTGAGTGAGTAACTGCTTTGTTAAAACCTTTGGAAACACCTCTGGCCATTTTCACAACCACAGTTCCTTCCCCAGAGGGTCACAGTTGTTGCCCCAAGCAGGGTTGAGGCTTTCTCAACTTTAAAGGCTTCTGGCACCCTAAAATATGAAAATAAAATGTAAAAGATGAAAGATGCCAAAACAGATTTTCAAAAGTAAAGCACTTTAGTGACTGTCCCAGCTCCCAAAAAGAATGTTTTCCAGTGCAATGTGATCCGTGATGATATTTAAAAGGTAACTGTAGGATCTGAACAAATAGATATTTCAGAAGTCTAGCTCAGAAATGCCACAGAAGCTTAAAATGCATGCTGTGTGTTTCTCTCCAAATCTATTAACTGTTTTTGTCTGTGTGTTCATCACCTAAATGTGACATTTATGTTTTATTTTGTTTTGTTTTGAGACAGGGTCTCACTGTGTAGTTCAGGTCAGCCTTGAGTTCACTATGTAGCCCAGACTGCCCTTGAACTCACAGTGATCTTCCTGCCTCAGCCTCCTGAGTGCTGGGATTACAGGTGTGTGCCACCATGCCTAGCTAAAACTGACATTTAAAATATAAATTTCAAAAATAAAATAAAATAAAATATAAATTTTAAGTCCTTTAAAATGTAAACACTTCCTGTAAAGGCCCAACTCTTGTCCTTGCCATGATTCCCTCTACACATCTATGCCAATAAAGCCACAAGAGAGTGGGGAAGAAAGTGGGGTATGACTTGCTCTAAAAAGAAATGGGAGGACCAAGGAGGTAACTAAGTGGCACTGTGCCTCCCGGGCGAGCACAAGCTCGTGAGTTCGATCCCTAGTACCAAACGAAAAAAAAAAAAAAGAAGGAAGGAAGGAAGGAAAAAAGAAAGAAAGGAAGACAGAAAGACAGAAAGAGGTTTAAAAGAACCTTCACAGAATGAACATGAGAGGAATTTCTCTGCATAACTCCCTGCTGACTTACTCATTGCTCCAAAGGCATCCTCCCAGGAGAATGAATTGGAATGAACCCTAATGATCAGGCCAATGGATTAGCAGGAAACGGCTACAGCAATGCTCTCCAGATTCATGTACGAAAAGAAGACATCATGCCCCAGCAATGTGTGTGTACCGATGTCCAGAGCAGCACAGTTCATTACAGCTCAATCCTGCAAGCAGTGTGTGTACCCATCAATGGCCAATTGAGTAAAGAATATGTAATATCTATGCACAGTGGAATATTACTCAGCTGTAAAGGACCATTGTGAGATATTTGTAGGAAAATGGATACATTTGGAAAATATAGTATTGCGTGAAATAAGCCAGACACACAAGCTTAAATACCATACAGTATAACTCAACTGGGTAAGGCAAAGTACAAACAGAATGATAGAAGATGGACACCAGGAGACAAGGGGTTGGATCTCTTGCAAATAAGAAAGGGGTCCAAGAGATCAAGGGTGAGGAGTGAAGGAAAGTGGGAGGGAAAATAAGTAGAATAAATATATGCCAGATACAGGGACCTAATGACCTCAATGAATGTGAACATTCTGTGCTGTAAATGTGCTAGGATTAATAATATCAATGATAAAAATGGGAGAAGGGGGGTTAGAAGAGGAGAAGGGAGAAGAAGTCTAAAGAAGGGAATTGAAAAAAAAGGCAAGTTATATAATGTCCATGTGCCCTCTCCCTAAATATGCACTAATAAAATTTTTTTCAAAAAGAAGCTGTTCCTCCTTCAGAGATGCATCAAAATTTTATAACTTTAAACCGAGACTCTTTCCCTGGAACCAGTACCAGGCACTACTGAACACTGAGCACAGGTACCGTTTTAAATGATGAACTATTTCACGTGTAGGAGAAATAAACAGTATGAGACTTAAAGTTATTAGAATGACAGACTGGTCAAGTCCATCAAGTCAGTAATACATTTATAACTGGAAACTCTCGGTTGATATATAACATTAAATATACACTAAGAGTGATCTGTTAATGAAACAAACCTACAATTTCTGTTTTTGCCAACAATGAAAATGTATTGATGCTAAGTCCAAGGGACACTTTGCAGTCTTTTCTTACTTAATCTCCCTCTACCGCACTGATCTCTGGACAGCACTCTACTTTCTGAAATGCTCTTATTCTTGGCTTCTTGGTCATCGTCTCGTGAATGTCATCAGATCACCTTATCCACTTCTTCTTGGTCTCCTTGCAAATGACTCTCTCTTCATGGTCATACAATGGTTGTTATTAAAGGAGCTACTGTAGTTCTTTCATTTTTCTTTCGCTATGTACATTTTCCCTGTGATGCTATCCCCTTGATGACTTCAAGTACTTTCTCTTTGGCAAAGAATTTCCTAACCTATAATTCCAGGTCAAATCTCTCTCCTGAGCTCCAGGCTGCTGGACCAGACACGTGTATCACTTATCTATTACACTGTGACAGAGCACCCCCAGAACCATCACTTAAAACAATGATCTTTTTTTTCACTTATGAATTTGAAAGCAGAAACCCCAAGTTAGACGATTTTCACTCAAGGTATCACACACAATTGTGGTCAGATAGTGTCTTTGGCTGAGTTTATCTCCAAGTCTTCTTCAATCAAATGGCTGTCCCCTAGTCTGGGAAAATGTGAATGACTGGGGTCATGGAATCTGTGATTTTCTCTATACAGTATACGTGTGTGTGGTCTGTGAAGACCCAGAATAGTGAGACCTCTCCCATAACAGCTTAACCCTGGAAAGGAAAAAAGTAGACATACATATCCAGAAATGATCAGACATTCAAAGCTATGCCATGTTATTCTCCTGAATATCAAAAAAAAAAAAAAATCCCATAGAACCTCAAACAAGACCACCCTGAGACCATGAAGAAATGAAACTAAGTAAATCTACTT
>RJWM01020469.1:0-37037 GCA_004363535.1 Dasyprocta punctata
TCTGTACATTTTTATTTTAAAAACATTTGTACATGTTTGCAGCCCATAATGATTATATTCATTGTGGGAAGTTGGTGCTTGTACATAACATATCTTGATACATTTTACTCCCCTCTTTCTTGCCCTCCTTTTTCCCTTCCTCTATCTTTAGATTTCCTTCACATTTGCCAAAGGTGTTTCTCCTTGTTTCCTGTTATGTATCTTTTATTTTGTTCTTTAAATTATTTACCCTATGGTTTCTCATATAAGAGAACCATGCAACATTTAAGCTTGTGTGTCTGATTTATTTCATTTAACATTATGATCTCAGGGTACCTACTTTTTCCTACAAATGACTGAAATTTACCCTTGATAGCAGAGTAGGATACCATTCTGTATATATAACATGTTTTTTTAATCCGTTCATGTGTTGATAGATATATAGGCCACTTCTATTTACTATTATTTAGGTATTATAAACGTTTGTATGCATATATCGCTATAATACAATGTCTTTAACCCTTTTAGGAAGATACCTAGAAAGGGAATAGCTGGATGGAATGGAATTTCTAGTTTTTTGAGGAATCTCATACTGATTTGCATAGTGGTTGTACTAGTTTTCATTCCTGCTTGCTGTGTAGAAGGGTTCCTTTTCCCCCACAGCTTTTTCAGCTTCTATTATTTGATTTCTTGGTGATAGCTAGCCTCAAACTTGTGATCATTCTGCCTCAGTGTCTCAGGGTGTTGTGATTGCAGGTATGCATGACCATATCCAGTTTCAATGTTTATTTAATGTGAATTTTATACCTGTATATAATGTAGATACTCACTTATAATATCTGACAATTTTTAGCAAATCAGTGTACCCAATTCAATGTTAAAATACTTTGAATAAGAAATTTAGTTTGCTAAAGATTTTTAAGATCCTAACCTAGAAAAGTTAGAACTGCTGTTTTCAAAATAGAATTTATGGGTGTTTTGATTTTCTAGGGCTGCTGTAACAAAGTACTATGGGCTGGGTGGTTTAAACAGCAGAAATCTATTTTCTCGTAGTTTTGGAGGATGAAAGCCTAAGATCAAGGTGTCAGGTTTGTTTTTTCTTCAGGTCTCTCTGCTTACCTGCAAGATGACTGTCTTCTTGGTACATATTTTATTGGCTTTTCTTCATGTGGGTTTATACCTGCTGCCTCTTCCTCGTTTTTTAAGGATTTCAGTTATATTGAACTAGAGCTCCATATTAAAGGCCTTACTTTAATTTAAACACTTCTATAATGATTCTTTCTAAATATGGCTATATTGTCAGGTACTAGAGTTAGAGTCTATAGCATATTAATTCTAAGGAGATACAATGTCACCCATAGCCATGGGTGTACTATGAGGAGTTAATGTCTCTAAAATGACATTATTACTTAAAAAATAACTTTTCTGTCTGAACATTGACTTACTGCCAAGAAACAATTAATCACTTTAAGTAATTCCACCATTTCTTTTTGGATAATTCATTAAATTTAAGTAGCCTCCTTTTATATACTGATCATATGAAGAGTTGATAGTAGATAATTATGTCATTTTCCAAGTATTGTGAATCCTCTGTGAATCAATGCAGAGAGTGTCTTTGAGAATTTCTTGTGAGACAGGTCTGCTAGCAAGAAATTCTCTAAGATTTTGTGTGTTTGACTGTATTTCACCTTCATTTTAAAAAATTGTTTTATTGGAAATAGGATTCTTGTCTGACAGTTTTTTTTTAATTTCAGAACTTTGTATTATCCACTGAGTTCTGTTTCAGTGGTTATTGTGATTCTCTTGTACGTAATGAGTTGTTTTTCTCTTGTGACTATTAAGACTTTCAATATTTTGATATGATTTGTCTGAAGGGGAATATCTTTGGGTCTATCAAACTTACAGTTTGTTGGCCTTTTTGGTTGTGTAGATTACTGTTTTTTATTTAATTTGGGAAGTTTTCAGCCAGTATATTCTTGAATAATTTTTCTGTCCCTTTTTTTTTTTTTTTTTTTTTTTTTGTGTGGCACCGGGGATCGAGCTCACAACCTCGCGCCTGCCTGACAGACCCGTAAGCCGCTGAGCCAAACTCCCGGCCCTGGTTTTTTTGAGGCAGGGTTGCACTGTGTAGCTCAGGCCGGCCTTGCACTCGCGTTGTAGCCCAAGCCGGCCTCGAACGCACAACGCTCCGCCTACCTCAGCCTCCCGAGTGCTGGGATTAAAGGCGTGCGCCACCACGCCCGGCTCCCTTCTTTTTCTTGTATTTTTCTGATATTCCTTTTATGTGTTTTTTGGTGGACTGATTGGTGTTCCATATTCTCTGAGGCTCTATTCATTTTTCTTTGTTTTTTTTTCTTTTTGTGCATACTCTCTCCAGAATGCATAATTTCTATTGTCTCATCTTGACATTTGCAAATTATTTTCTCATCACTTCAAATCTACTTTTTGGGACCCTTTAGTGAATTTTTTATTTCAGTTGTGTTTTTGAACTCCAGAATTTCCATTAATAATTTCTTTTTATTGATAGTCTCTATTTGATGAGTTATTATTTTTGTACATTTAAAAATCTTTTAAAAATGATATCCATTGGTTCTTTGCACATATTTATTATAGCTGCTCTTGAAATCTTTTCATGGCAAGTACAAGTGAAGTCCCCATGGATGGTTCCTATCACTTTTCTTTCTTATGTAGATCACACTTTTTTGGTTTCTTTACATGTATCATATTTTTTTCTTGAAAACAGGACATTTTAAATAGTATATTGTAGCAGTTCTGTATACTGATTATCATACCAATTATTTTCTTCACTGTCTTAAAATTCTTTTTTATGTTTGTTTAGTGACTTCTCTGAAATGATTCTAGGTGTCTATTTTCTTGGCAGTATGCTACCTTTTTACTGCTCAGATTATTTTGCTTTGTTTATTGTTTAGATCAGCTTTATGGGGTGTGCTTTTGGGTCATCATAAATTGGCCAAAGGTTGTGCTTCAGCACTCTTTGGTAGTAAAATTTTTACTCTTTGGCATTGGTCATGTATGGCTGCTATCACAGTACCATTTTGCTCTGCATTTAGCCACGAACTAGTAGCTCAGAGGCTGTTTCTCTGGTTCCTCTGAGAGGGCACAGCCTTAGGTATGAGTGTGATTTTATTTTTTTGTCTGATTTCCAGAAGTCATCATTGGATGAGTGCGGCTATTACTCTATCAGTATTTGGCCAGAGTTAAATACTTAAGTCCCTGGAACTAGTAAGGGTTCTGAATTATGCTGGTGGAAGTCTGTGTTGTTTGGGAAATTCTTTCAAGTCTTCCTTCCTACTCTACTTACTCCAGAATGGATACAGCCCAGCACACAGGGATAGATTTCTGCATGTCTGGGGATGAATGTAATCCCAAGGGGGCTCTTCTTGGCTCTGCTTTATTCTGGACCTCTCTGTTAAATTTGTCACTGGTTTGCCACTTCATGTGTTGCTACTGGAATCACTGGGCTATTAGCCCTCTCTTAATTGTTCATCATCAAAATCTCCATTAGTTTTGGAAATGCACTAAAGAATGAAAAAAGAAATCTCTGTTCTAAATAAAATTATTCCTTGCAACCAGAACTTCCAAACTCTATTCTTGTAGCTTGCCTTTCTTTCCCCTTAGGCAGAACCTCTGTGCCACTAAACTGAAACTAGAAGTAGGGACAGTGACCCGTTTTTCCCAAGTGATGTCCCTGTTGAATGAGCAGGCATTGGTGACAGTCCTTATTTCCTTGACTTCTCCTTGTGAGGTAGGAGGAAGAAAGAAGGGAAATTGTTTTTTTTTGTGGCATCGGGGATCAAACTCACAACCTCGTGCCTGCCAGGCAGGTGCTTAAGCCACTGAACCAAACTCCCAACCCAAGCTTTTTGAGACAGGGTTGCACTATGTAGTTCAGCCTGGCCTTGTTCACGTTGTAGCCCAAGCTGGCCTCGAACTCACAATGCCCCACCTACCTCAGCCTCCTCCTCAGTCTCCCGAGTGCTGGGATTAAAAGTGTGCATCACCACACCTGGCAAGAAGAGAAAAAATTTTAATTAAAAGTTTTTTCATTTCTGGTGTGCACTTAGGAAAGTTACGAAAGGGTCCAAATGAATAGTATTTTATTTTTGTTCATTTAAACCAATTTTATTTTGGATGAGAGGGGAGGAAAGGGTGTGTTGAAGTCTTCACACTACCTTTCTGGAAGTCTACAAAGATTTGACTTTAGCTAGGCATGGTGATGCAGGCCTGTAATCCCAGCACTTGGGAGGCTGAGACAGAAAGGCTGCCATGAGTTTGAGGCCTGCCTGGGGTGTGTTGTGAGTTCAAGGCCAGCCTGGACTATGTAGTGAGACCCTGTCTCATAAAAAACCAAACCAAACCAAAACAAAACAGAAAAACTGTTGATGGGCATGTGGACTGTTTACAAGATTTAGCTGCTGTAATCATGGGTATGCATATTTTGCTCTGATATGATGCTTAAGGTGTTTATAGGTAAATAGATGCACCTTGAGACCATACTGTTAAATGAAATAAATTGGACTCACATGTGTAAATGTTGCATTGTTTCTTTGATGTGAGAAACCAAAAGTATAAATAAGGACCAAAATGTATACTAGATATTGAGAAATGGGAGGAAAATGTTCAAATGAGAAGGAACAAGGGAGGGAGAAGGGGATAAGGAAGGAAGGGAAAAGAAAATAAAAGAGAATAGAAGGAGAAATGGAAACAGAGCTTTTGTAACTAAGGAGGAAGAGGGGTTGAAGGGAGAGGAGGGGACTGAGGAAAAAAAGACGATTCAAGATATATTATACACAGGTACAAATTCCCTCTGATAAATGTGATCATTGTGTATATCTAAAATGTACCAGTAAAAAAATTTAAAAAGACCCTATTGAAACAGATAGAATAATTTTAATGTAAAAAGAATTCTAGGAGGTATAAATTTTTCTTTTGAATGTACAGTTAAAAGAAAATAAAAGTTTCAATAAATACTGTGATAACTGAAATTTTTTATCATCTCTATCATCTTTGCTTTTTCCTTAGGAGATGTTGGCATAGGACTCAAATCATTCTTATAATTATGGGATGGATAATTTTGAAAGATGTTATCCTGGCCAGACAAAAAAAGGATAACAATTTCAACATGTCTAGCTCTAGCTCTACTTTTAATTGTTTGTGTTTCACTCTCTTAAAAGTATTCTATAGGTCAAGGCAGACTTAGAAATTATTTTTTAACTTGGATCACTACCACTTTAAGTTGCTTGACTTTGGGCTAAATCAAATTTGCTGAGCAAGATAATATAGTTATTTGTGCACAAAATAGTAATAGAAAGAATGAACGGCTTGTAACAGATGCTGTGCTTACAAACATCAAAGTTTTAAGTGAGCCAATGACTTCAAAAGGTCATATCATTTTATACTACTGCCTCTTAAATTCAGTAATAAAGACAGGATATGTTCTCTATTTCCTAGTCTATCTCCTACTGTAAATGCATTTGTTTCCCAATTTTCCATGTCACAGAACTGGCTTTACCATCTGCCACTGTTTTATGTCATGTCTTTAAATCCAAGCCTTTTACTCTCCTGTGTTTATTAATATTTAAGAGGTGTTATTACCAAGACTATGGAATTGTTTTATAATATTTGGCTAATAGTGATATGGGTGGTTGATTTGGAACAACCCCTGAGTGTCAGGAAAAACTTTGAATAAGAATATTATTCTAGGATCATTGTTAAAATTCTGATCAGCATGACTTAGTATGCAGATATTATAGTCCTTTTCTCCATGTCAATTGGGTCAAACCTGGATTGTTTTGTTCAAAATTTTCATGTACTTACTTAGACTTGTGTACCTTATTTTTCATGAATTGAAAGAAGAATATTATAGTGTCTGTGATTACAGATTTTTGTATTTTTGTCAGATTTTAGGACTGCCTAGAATTTTAAGATCTATCTTTTTTTTTTTTGTGAGTTAAACCAGTTGGGGTATGGTTTGTTATAATAGTAGAGTCTAGGCTATTTTGACCAAATTAAGATCTATCTTGACAGTATGCTTTATCATATAAAATATACTAGTTATATGTACATATACTCTAATATAGTTTCACCTTTAGTTCTAATTTTTCTGATTTAATATATTGACTTTACTTTTTAAAAATCACTTAATATACCCATACTTTTATTAGAGGTATTTTATTTTGATAGATAGTGATAGCTGGGTTTAATAATGCTATATACATTTCTATTTTTAATGGAAAAATTTAATTTGCTTTGTTTCCTGTGTTTATGTCTAGAATTATTGTATGTTAATGTATAATATGTATTTTGTACATTTTCAAATTATTCCTTTCTAATTTTTTGTCCACTTTTTTAAAAATAAAAAACATGTTTTTTCTCTATGTGGTTAGGAAATTATACATTGTTTTCTTATACATTCTGTTCTCTGGAGGCTAACTTTTACTTTTTAAGGTACAAATTTAAATATTTGTCTATTAGAATCTAATGAAAATAAGTAAATTTGTGTCTTTGTTGCACAAAGATTTTTATTTCATCTGGCTTCTTCCTTCCATGTTGAGATAATCTCACATATCATTTCCAGATCACTACTACTTAATATAAATTGTTTAGCATATGTTTTATTGCTTTCATTGTTATTGTTTCTTCTTGAACGTTTCTTAGATTCATTTTCTAACATTCACATATTGTTTATAGCATGTAAAAATTTCTTTACTCTTGACAATCTGAAAATATGTTTACTTTGTCTAAGTATTTTGACTAGATCTCGAAAAATTTTCAGGCCAAAAATAATTTTAGAACTTTAAAGATATTTCTTGAATTTACAGGTGCTTATCTGATGTGATACCAATCTGATATTTTGTTTTTTAGTAGATTACCCTCCACTTTGCTTCTCAAAACTTTTTACATTTTTACTTTATCCTTGGCGGTTTGAAGTCACTGTGTATGAATAGGTTTCCAAGTGCAGGTCCTTTTTCATTCACTTTCTGTAGCTCTTCAATTTTAAGACCAGGTATGGGTCCATCTTGTCTTCTATTATTTTTCTGATTATTTTCCTTATTTCTTTTTTTTATTTTAAAGAGTATATAACAGAATAACACCAATCAAAACAAACCAGTGTAAGAGGTACAGGACTTTAAAACATTATGAAATCAACAGTAGTTACCATAATGCCTTTTGATGTCTTCAAAATAGCTACAGATAACTTCAGACATAGTAAAAATCAAACAGAACAGAATAGAATATAAACAATAAAAACAAAACAATGAATGTAATAAAGGACTTCAGAACAAATCAATGGTAAATCCAAAATTGCTACCATCATATATCTTGGTATCCTTGAAGTAGCTTCTCCTGCCGTGGGATTTAACGTAATCAAACAAAACCCAACCCAACAAAAAAATGGAAATGGTATAGGACCTCAAAATAAAACTATAGGGAATCAACAATGGCTTCAGTCCTCAGAAGGAGACCCCCCTAGATGACACACTGCTTAGTGATATCCTCTGAACCTATGATCAGACCACTGGCCTTAGACCTGCAATGTTAGTGAAGCACCAAAGCACCACAGACATCCAATGCATTTCACCTTGATAGCTATAATCACAGATTGTGTTTCTCCAGATAAGCCAGTCCCTTATGGTGGTGGTGGTGGTGGGGGAATGGTACTTCATGTTTGCCAGCCTGTGTGCCTGAAAGGGCTGGGGTTTGACTGTTCCCAGTCTGGCTGCGGCCCACACATGGAGCTGGTTCCCAGACTGGGCTTGTTTGCTGCTGTGGCCATTGTTCTCTCTAACCTATTTTCCTTCTTTCTTTCTGATCGTTTATTATAGATCTTCGACAGATGAAGTCTCGTTATTCTGGATTTATCCTCCAGTTTTCAATTTTTATACCATTTATTTGGAAATAATTTTTAACTAAAGGAACATTGGTGGATGGTACAAAGAACTTCTATATGCCCTCTAGTAAGATTCAGAAATTGTCAACTTTTTGCGACATTCTCTGTCTCACTCTTTCCCACATTCTCCCCCGACACTCTCTCTTTCATTGCTAAAAATCAATTCTAGGGCCTGATGTGAGGTAGCCAAGTGGTCTACAACTGAGCTATAGCCACTTTCCAAGGATATTCTGTTATATAACCAGATTGTAATTTATTAAAATTAAAAAATTTAACATTGATACACTAGTATTATTTAACATAAAGTTTAAAATGTAGTCAAAAATTAAATTTAACATCAATACACTAGTATTATCTAAAATAAATTTTTAAATACATTCTCTCTCTCTCTTTCTTTTGTGACATGGTCTGGAAATTTCAATTATAAGCTGTTGTTCATTCTTTTTTCAGTCTACCTGTTGAGTTTTTATTTTATAGCATACTTCCAATATACAAAATCTTTAACTGGGTCTTTTTTATAGCCTAATATTTTAGATATTATTTTTTATTTCACAAAGGTTATTAATTCAATTTTTTTAAAATTTCTTTTATATTCTTACTTAGTTCTTGTGTTCTTATTATCTCTGTTGGGTTTGGTGTATCTTTTTTAGTATGTTGTTTTTCCTTAAATATTTTAGTGATTCTTGATTGGGTGTTCATTTTTGTATCTGAGAATTATTTCTAATATACTTCTTGTACTTGCTCTTATTCCCTATTTAACATGTGGATGCCTTTTGAAAAAATTAAATATTTAAAACTGTAGGAATTTTTAGATGGAAACAGGAATTGGGCATATTATTGGTCTACTTCTTTATTTGTATTATTTTATAAACAGAATAATGAATTGAAAGCACATGGAAGAAATGCTTTCTTGTTGTGTCACCTATTGCTTCTCTTTCCTCTGAGATGACACATTGTAGGCTCACCTGAGATGACTGCTACACTGTAAAACATATTTTGAATAGAACTTTATCTTGGTAAATAGAGCTTCCTTTTGAAGAATAAAGGCAAAAAGAGGGACCATATTGGAAACTAGCATTTTATATGGTGTCTATGTAAAATTTTAAAATAAATAAAACTTCACTTTTAGCTATTTTTACCTCTGGTACTTAATTATGACATTTTAATATCAGTAAATAATTACTCTTTCTATTTTTTTTATTTGTAAAGTTAGCCTTTGTAGTCTCATTGGTCCTAAGCTTTAATATTAACAGATTCTTTCTTGAACACAGAGTCCTTTCAACATAAAATTGTTCTTTGAGAGTTAGAAAAGATTGAATCTGTCTGGAAAACTGCTATCCCATTGAGGGCTGGTGACAAAAAGTTCAGCTTATTTATTCACATCACTGCATTCATAAATGGTGCTGTCACACAGCTCTGTTGGTTATTGAAACTATTTCTCACAGCATGTGCTTTTCCTGAACAGCGTCTGCTAGTCATTTTATTAGTTTCACTTGGTTTCCTAAGAAATGGAGTGGGTGAATGAGTAAGGCAAGAATGACAGCAGAGAGGCATCTGAATGCAGAGTTGTTCCCTTCGCCTTGTGCTGACTTTTCCTCCTCTTCTGTCTGTGCAAAACCTGTCTCTGTCCACCTCACCTTCTGGCAAGCAGATTAGCTTTAGACTTGACTGCACTCAAATGGACACTTTTTCTGATCACCTCTTCAATCAGGCTACTTTATCAGAATGCTGCTGAAATTGCACCTCCACTCTTTGTCATTAAACCCAGTGGGGAAATTTCAGGATTATTCATCAAACATCCGTGGAACTCCTCTTGTGTTCTCAGCATGTTTCTTCATACTAGAATGTAGCACTGAATGAGATTTCTAGTGTCATGGATCTCAAATGAACAAGCATATCGGATGGTAAAGTGCTATGATGAAAATGAAAGAGAGGAGAGAGAGAGAGAGAGAGAGAGAGAGAGAGAGAGAGAGAGAGAGAGAGAATGAGTGAATGGTTTTCTTCTGGTTGTATAGTCTGAGTAGACTTTTCGAGGGAGTAAAGTTTTAGTTGACATTTGAGGACAATACAGAGTCATCCTGGAAATCTCATCTTACTAATCGGCACTGGAGCAGCTTATTGTTCCATTTCCTTAAAGTTCTCTGCCTTGGACTGCCATGACACCACACTGCCGCGACCCATGCGGCTCCTAAGGTTCTTGGGGTGAAGGATCGCAAGAGGATGAGAAAATAAAGACAGAGACAAAGCTGGAGTCAGGTGAGCCCTTATCCTCCTGATGGGAGGAAAGGAACTGCTCAACCAATGTTGCGGGTTTATTTATACACAGGGAAGGATGACGTCAATTTCAGCCCCTCTGCCCAGCAACCCAGGCCTGGATTGTTTTGGAGCCTCGTGTTTTGCTGGGCTGTGGGAGTGTGGTTGACCCAGGTGCTCCTTGTTACTATGATAAGTTCACCTGTGGGTCATTTTCCAGCTTCAACGGCTCCCAACACCACACATTTCTGGTCTTCCTGTCTCTTCTTTGGCTATTCCCTTTAAGTCAGTTTTGCAAGCTCATTTTCTTCCTCATCTCCCATGCCTTGGAAAACTGGTGTTCCTTACGATTAGTCCTTGATCTCGCTCTGAACATACTTACATATTCTGATATCTTTATTTTTGTGAGCTGACAAAAACGCAAGTTCAGATCTCCAATTTTTGTATTGCCTCACCCTTCAGGTCTAGTCCCCTGCCATCCACAAGACTCTCCACTTGGGTGTTCCAGAGGCATCAGCACCAAATGTATCCTCTACAAATTATCCACCGTACAGCTGGTGCAAGAGAGGAACTAAGAATTATTCCTGTATTTATTTATGTGACAATGAGATTGTGTCATTACAGCAAGTGCCCAATCTAGCTTGTTTACCATTGTAAGCTCATGGTCCATCGAATAGGAGATGCTTCCTATATATTTATTTAAAAACTAAATGAATATTAGGACCTAATCCTTATTTTTAAGATGACTCTGGCATATATGTGACAACTTCTGCTTAAACAAATTAATATCCCCTATGTAAACTATTTTGCAGGGAAACTCCCCTCATTTACTAAGTTTTAGACTGATTCCCATGACACTCTCCATTGCAGACACAAAAGTAGCACTGTATTTTTTCCTATTAATAAATGTGCTGGTCATTTTCCAGTTTGATCACTCAGCTATATCTTATTCTTTTCTTGCTGAGTCTATGTTTTAGGACACGACTCATGCAAACTGCATTTCCTGGACACCTTTGCCACCTGGTTCCGTCCTGCTGGAGAAGGAGAAGCTGGAGGGTCCTCCTACCTCTACCTCTAGAGCTGCCTCCAGCAGCGGCTGTGTTTTCTGTCTTGTTCCGGACCCCATCGAGCCCCTGCCAATGTGGTTCCACTTCTTGCAGTTTCTCCAACTCCTGGACTTTGTTAATGACATCTGTTTCCTGCTGTTTAGTGTGTGTGTGTGTGTGTGTGTGTGTGTGTGTGTGTGTGTGTAACTTCTTGCTCTTGCAAACCTTTGGATTTTCAGCTCTTTCAGTAGGCTGATAACTAATTCTTGTATTAAGTTTCCTATTTGGAACTATGTGATATGGGTTTCTTGAATGGATCCTGGCTGACAAATAAGGATCAAAAACAGAAAGTTTTCTTTTTACTGATTTGTGTCAGTCTGTCTTTCTGCTTGTGTGTCTATTTATCTGTCAACCCATATAATCACTTCATCTACCTAGATTTGTCTGAAATGTGTCTACAAGAGATAGAAATGCCATTTAACATGAGGCCTTTCATTAATATCTAACCCTATTACCAAATCATAAATAAGATGGCATCAATATGAGTAAAATATTTTCAAATATTAAAATTTTGTTTGTAAAAATTTCAAATGCACTAAGAAATATATAAAATAAATACACATATGCATCCCCCAGTAAAGACATGGCCAGAAAGTCACTCACCATCTTCATACTTCTTCCCTATCTTAAAGGAACTGTATCATTCTTTTTTTTTTGGTTCCAGGGATCAAACTCACAACCTTGTGCCTGCCAGGCAGGAGCTTATGCCACTGAGCTAAACCCCCAACCCTATTTTTTGAGACAGAGTCTCACTATGCAGTTCAGGCTTGCTTTGGACTCACTTTGTAGCCCAGACTGGTCTCAAACTCACAACAGTCCTCCTGCCTCAGCCTCCCGAGTGCTGGGATTAAAGGTATGTGCCACCACACCTGGCTGGAACTGCACCATTCTAATACGTAAATATGTTCATTACATATGTGTGAATTGATTAACGTTGTGTATGGTGTTGATTTATGCACTTTAAACTTTAAATGAATGGCATTCTGTTGTACATATCTTTCTAAATCTTGCTATATCATATTTTGGAAGATTATCTGTTTTGTTATACATTGTTCTAATCCATTTAAAATTTCTACTGTATAAGGTTCTATTTGATAACCCTATGCACTTCATTTATGTATTTTATTAACAACTGATAGGTGATTCCTCTATGCTATTTCATGTCTCTGCATGTATGAGAATTTCTTTATAATGATAGCCTAGAAGTTGAATTTCTCAGTATAATAAGCATTACTACCTTTGCAGTTTGCAGTAACACTCTCCTCTTGATTCTATCAGCAATGTTTGTGATTTCTGGTTTACCCATGTCTTTGTCAACATTTGATGTTTTTAGTCTTTCATATACAGTCATGTGCCACATATTGACATTTTGGTCAATGACAAACCATGGTGTTTATTCCTTTAGATTGTATTGCCAGTGGTATTATAGCATCTTAGTTTGTGTAAAGATACTCTACAGTGTTCACACAATAATGACATTGCCTGATGACACATTTCTCAGAATATATCCCTGTCATTAAATGATTCATAATGGTATTTGCCAATGTTAGATTATAAATGATATCACATCGTTGTTTTGACTTTCACTTTGCAAATTACTAGTGAGGTTAAATATTATTTTTTTATATATTTGTTACCTATTCAAATTTCCTCTGCTGTGAATTGCCTTTGAATTCTTGTAGTCCACTTTATTTTATTTTATTTTATTTTATTTTATTTTATTTTTTTGGTACCAGGGATTGAATTCATTACCTTGCGCTTGCCAGGCAGGCACTTATGCCACTGAGTTAAATCCCTGGCCCTTGTAGTCCACTTTATGTTGAGTTGCCTTTTCCAAATTGGTTCATGAAAACTTTATACATATATCTATATAATAAAATACAAATTATTCCTTTGTTGGTTTTGTGGGTTACAAATATCTCCTCCCTGACTAAATCTTGACTTTTGACTTTGTCTTTGATGTCCTTTATCACATAGTGCTTTCTTTACTTAATGTACTCAAATTTGTCAATTTTTTTATGGTTTCTCATTTTGGTGTGTCTTCTTACCTTTGTGGCATGATATTTTTCCATATTCTTTCTATCTGAGTTTCATAGCCAATGCCCCAACACTGTTTATTGAATATTTATTTCTTCACTGATTTGTAGTGTCATCTGCACTATATAACATCATTTATGGGTGAGTCTCTTTGTAAGCTGTAGAATATGTTTATCAACCTATTTATGTACCTCAGTACTAACGACAGTATTATAATCACTGTAGTTTTATGTTTTTCCCCCACATTTGTACTAGTACATATTGGTTATATACATTAGTGGGTTTCATTTTGGCAGATTTCTACATGCATATAGCATACTTTAACCATTTCCTTCCTACCCCTCTTACCTTACCTTCCCCTCTAGTTTCATGTAATTTTTGGATGGGTTTCAGTGTGTACAATGTATTTTGATCATATTCATTCCCCCTACTACTTGCCCTTATACCCCTCCTCTCTGCCTTTTTTCCTCCATCTTGTCTACTAATAGTTTTTTCTACACTTTTGTTGTCTTCTTTAGATTCAACATATTATCTGCAATATTTGTCTTTCAGTGTCTGACTCTCTCAACATGGTGATGTCCAGATCCACGTTTTTCTGCAAATGACAAAATTTTGTTTTTTTAAATGACCAAATAATACTCCATTGTGTATATACATCACATTTTCTTTATCCATTCATCTATTGATAGCTGCCTAGGCTTGTTCCATATCTTGGCTGTTGTATTTTATGCCACAATAAATATGAGTATGCAGGTATACTTATGGAGTGCTGACTTCAATTGTGAGTATATCAAGGAGTGGTATAGTTGGATCAAGTGGTAGTTTATTTTTGGTGTTTTGAGAAATTTCCATATGGATTTCCTTGTCCTAATTTATCATTTTCTATACATATTCTGTTTTTATAATGACACAGGGTTTTGCTATGTAGTCCAGGTTGGCCTCAAACTCATGGCAATCCTCTTGACTTAGTCTCTCGAGTGCTGGGATTATAGATGTGTGCCACTATGCTTGACTGTTTTCTGTGTTTTTTGAGGATAACCATTCTGACAGTGGTAAAAAGGAATTTCAGTGTAGTTGTGATTTGCATGTCCCTAATGACTAAAGACATTAAACATTTTTCTTATATTTATTGGTCATTTTTACTTCTTTTGAGAAGTGTCTGTTCAATGTTTTTGCCTGTTTATTGCTTGGGCTATTTGATTTTTTTGATGTAAAGTTTTTTGAATTTTTTATATATTCTAGAGAGTAATCTTTTCTCAGAAGAGTAGCTAGCAAAGATTACACCTCATTCTGTAATATGTCTCTTTACTGATTAATTCCCTTGCTGTACAGAAACTTTTTAATTTGATGTAGTTCCATTTGTTGATCCTTGGTATTGTTTCCTATGCTTTTAATGTCCCATTCAGAAAATCTCTGCCTGTGCCTATGGTTTCAATTGTTTCCCCTATTTTTTTTTTTTTTTAGCAGTTTCAAAGTTTTGGGGCTATACTTAAGTCTTTGATCCCTTTTGAATTGATCTTTTCACAGGGTGAGAAATAAGGATCTAATTTCAGTCTCCTACAAGTGGATATCCAGTTTTCTCAGCACCATTTGTTAAGAAGGTTGTCTTTTCTCCAATGTATAATTTTGGCTTCTTTGTCCAGAATCAGATGGCTGTAATTGTGTAGGTTTGTCTCTGTGCCCTCTTTTGTTTCACTGGTCTACATATCTATTTGTGTGTCAGTACCATGCTATTTTTGTTACTGCAGCTTTGTTGTATAATTTCAAATCGTGTGTTGTGCTATCTCCAGGCTTGCTCTGGTTGCTAAGTACTGCTTAGGCTACTCTGGGTCTTTTGTGTTTCTTTATGAATTTTACGATTGTGTATTTTCTTTCTGTTAAGAATGTCATTGGTAGGTTGATGGGAATTACATTGAATCTGTAGATCACTTTTGGTAGTATGGCCATTTTAGTAATATAAAGTCAGACAATCCATGGTCTTAGGAAATCTTTCTGTCTTCTAGTGTGTTCTTCAAATTCTTTTTTTCACTGTTCTTAAATTTTCATTAGAGAGTGCTTCCATCTCTTTGGTTAGATTGATTTCCATCTCTTTGGTTAGATTGATTTTATTTATTTTTAGAAAAACTATTGTGAACAAAGTTGGTTTTCTATTACTTTCCGAGCTAGTCCATTATTGATTATAGAGTTTTTTTTTGATGCTGATTTCATGTCCTGCTACTTTGTTGAATTCACTTTTCAGATATAAAAGTTTTTTTGGTGGAATCTTCAGGGTCTTCTAAATATTGGGGATCATATCATCTACAAAGGACAATTGGACATCTTCCTTTCTTACTTTTTTCTCATGCCTAATTGCTCCAGCTAAAATTTCAAGAACTGTATTGAGCAGGAGTAGCAGGAATGGACATCTTCACCTTGTTTCTGCTTTTAGAGGAAATGCTTTCAGCTTTTCCCCATTCTGAATGACATTAGCTATGGGTTTGTAATATATGGCCTTTACTATGTTGCAAAACGATCTTTCAGTATCTAGTTTCTTTAGGACTTTTATCCTAAAAGGGATGTTGAATTTATCAAAGTCTTTTTCCATGTCATTTGAGGAGTTATATGATTTTTATCCTTGATTCTATTTATTTGGTACTTTAAATTTATTGATTCATTTGATCTATCTAGGTGGTAGAGTGAGTCTTGAAAGTTAGTAGGAGCTGGTTATGGTGGTGCATGCCTGTAATCCCAACACTCAGGAGACTGAGGCAGGAAGATCACTGTGAGTTCCAGGCCAGCCTGGGCTACAAAGTGAGTTCAAGGTCAACCTGAATTGAACTGCATAGTGAAACCTTATCTCAAAAAGATGACAAAAAAAAATTGGTAGGATAAATTTATCTCCACTGCCTTCTTCTTATCATTCGTCTTCTTCAAAATTGTCCTGAAAAGTCTTGAATTTTATACTTTAAAGTGAGTTTTAATTTCAATTTGTCAAATTTTTTGGTGATTTAATTAATGTGGAATTACTTTATACTTCTGAGGGAACTGCCACTTCTAAATTCTGAAATTTCTGTTAAAGACTACTTGGTTCAATACTTTTATTAGGGTTATCTTTTATTTTCCTTAAAATTTTAGAATTTTCTCCATAAACCTTTTCATGTATTTATTGTACTTATTTTCTGGTATTGTTTTAGTTTTCCTTTCTTTCATAAATGTTGTTTTAGAAGTTATTTCTAAATACTTGCATTTGAGACTACAGTTTATCATTACACATTAGTCTTTCAACTAATAATGCTTTAAAAAATTTTTTTAAAATTTTATTTTAGAGTAAAACTAAGCAAAATAAAACAGAATAAAACCAACCAAAACAAGACAGTGTAAGTGACACAGGATTCCAAAACAAGATAATAGGAAATCAACAGTGTTACCACAATGCCTCTTGTTGTCTTCAAAATAGCTGCTCATACCTTCAGACACAGTAAAAATCAAATAAAACATAAACAGAATAGAACCAATAAAAACAAAACAATGAACACAATACAGGACTTCAAAACAAGATAATAATAAATCCAAAATGGCTACCATCATGTATCTTGCTATCTTTGAATTAGCTACTCATGCCATCAGATACAACCAAATCAAACAAGATACAGCGATAAAACCCAATCAAACAAAGCAACGAGAATGATACAGGATTTTGAAACAAGATACTAGGGAATTAACAATGGCCACCACCTTCAGAAGGAGACCCCCCACATATGCTACACTGCATATTGTTATCCTCTGAATAGATGATCAGACTACTGGCTTTAGACCTGCAAAGTTAGTGAAACACTAAACACTACAAGCATTAAGTTGTATTTTACCTCATTGGCTATCATCACAGCCTGCGTTTCTCTGGATCAGCTGGTTGCTTATGGTGAGGGAGGGAGGGGAACGTTGGCTCTTGTCTCCTGCCCACTGGCATCTGCCTCTCCCCCAGTCAGCCTGCGCATGGTGCTGACTCACAGAAGGTCTTAGCTTCTTGTTGACTTCTTGTTCTCCTCCCCCACAGTCTACGAATAGCGCCGACTCACAGGAGAGGGTTGGTATCCGGCTCTCCCTCAGTCAGCCTGCACTTGGCCAATCTTGTTGAATCCTTTATTTTCTATTTTTAAAATAGACTTAGTTTTGTAAGGGCAGTTTTTGGTTCATGGCAAAGCAGAGCATAAAGTGAATTTCCTGTCCCCATGCATGTGCAACCTCCCTCATAACCAATGTCTCTTATTAGTGTGGTCCCCTTGTGGCAGATGGTTAACCCACATTGATGCACCATCACTCGCAGTTTAAATTAAGGTTTGCGCTTGATCTCGTGGATTCTATGGGTTTGCACAAATGTATAATAACATGTGTCATACAGCATAGCTTTACTGACCCAGAAATCTTATGTGTTGTGCCTTTTCATCCTTTCCTGCCTCCAAACTCGTAACCACGGATCTTTTTACGTGTATAGTCTTCTTAATTTTGCCATTTCCAGAATGTCACAGTTGGAATCATACCATATGTAGCCTTTATAAATTGGCTTTTTTTCATGTAGTAATAGGAATTTAAGCTTTCTTTCTGTCTCAGTGTGGCTTGGTAACTCATTTCTTTTTGCTGAATAATGTTATACTGTATGCACCACAGTTTTTTTTATCCAGTCATCTACTGAGGGAAATCTTAGCTGATTTCAAGTTTTGGGAATTATAAATAAAGCTCCTATAGACATCCTGTGCAGGTTTTTGCTGTAGAGTAATATTTTACCTGGATAAAGAATTTTAGATTGCAGTAATTTTCCTGCTTCCTTTTTATTATCTCATAGGCTTTTGTTTTTATTGTTTGAAGCTGTTGCTTCAGTCTAAATATATTTTCTATTTATGTTTGCTTTTGATGTTTTCTCTTTGCTTTTGCTGTTTTGAAACTTTACAGTATTTCTATTTGTTTTTCTCCTTTTATCTGGGTTGGTGTCTGAAAATATGTGTTCTGAATCATTTTTCCAGATTGTGAAGGATTTCTAGACATCTTAATTTCACTTCGGACATTTTCATTGAGCACCTATTATTTCCCACAGGCTATGCTAGAGGTGGAGGGATGGAATGATAATCCTTTCCTTCATGGATTTTACTGTTTGGGGAGGGGAATGCAGCTAAAACAATGCGGCAAATGGTGCAAGAAGGAGTGTGAAGCACAAAGAGGAGACTCACACCCAACTGGCAGGTGCTGAAGGATCAGCAGGAGACCAGGAGGTGAAAGATACAGAATGGATATAGAATGTAGATGGAGGGCAGGCAGGGGAGTCTGGAGGTGGGGATATTGATCAGGATGCTCTTGCATTTGTTCTAGTGGGGAAAAACAAGCATTTGAAGTAAAGATGTGTTTAGCAACTGTGGAGAGGAAGGGTGGGGTACTGACATGATACTCAGGAGATAGAATCTGTAGGATTTGGTGACTCTCATCATTTTAGATCAATGTTACTAGAAAACCTTCTTTATAATTTAGTCAAGGGGTTAAGAGCCTGTGATTTAAACATAAAAGTTGCAAACTGTTTGTATAATAAATGGAGTATTATGCTTGAAGAAAGACAAGTACATAGGTAATAATTTCTAAAATCACCCTGATACATAAGTTAACAAGGTATTTTCATGAACATTATCCCCTTTAACCATGAACTCTTAACTACGTAAGTTTATTTTGTTTCCTTTCTTTACCATTTTTAATTCTTCATGTGGTTTTCTTAGCCTGATTTTTCAGAAAAAGGAGCCCATGGTATAGCTGACATAATAATTGTACTTTAAGCCCTTGAGAACCCACCCCACTGGGTCCAAGTGGCTCCGACCAGAGGACAACTAATCTGCCTTCCAGGGGACTATGCGACCGGTGCAGACTCCAGGAAGAAAAACATGTGCCTCCCGTATGCCTACTGGTGTGCAGGCTTAGAATTAAGGACAACCTGCTCCCCACCCCCGTAAGCAACCTGCTGGTTCAGAGGTCTGGCTAAACTGATAGCAACTAAGGAACATTAAGCAACTAAATACTAGTATTGTTTCATTGATTTTGCAGGCCTGGGGCTGGCAACCTGAGCATCTCTTTGGAAGATGACAGTAGGCAATGTAGCAAATATGGGGAATTCTCTTCTGTCTTGTCTTCGAGGCCCAATATGGTTCTCATTGTTTTGCTTTACTCTGATTATTATTATTATTATTTGCTTTATTTTATATTGTTTTTATTGGTTTTATTCTGTTTTGTTTTTGGTTCAATTCTACTATAACTGTTGGAATGGTCAGCTATTCTGAAGATAACACGATATACTATAGTAGCTATTGTTTTCATAATATCTTTCTTCAAAGTTCTGTACCAGTTCCGCTGCTTTGTTTTGATTGACATTGTTCTGTTATGTCCTGTTGGGTTTTACTATCTTTAAATTAAAAAAAATAATTGTACTTTAGGAAATATCATACAAGGCACCAAGCATCAGAGAAAAGAGTAGTGTGAGACAGGAAAGAAGGGAAAACCCTGAGCTGGTAATGTCGCTCAGCCCTTGCCTAGTAAGCCTAAGGCCCTGAATTGAATGTCTAGTTCTGGGGAAAAAAAGAAAACTATTATTATCAAATCATGTAAAGTTTCATACAAAAACACCTGGGGGTCTTCTTCAGATGACCATGTACACTCAAAGACTCATGGATTGTTCTCATCAATTTCTCCCTATATTATTTCCCATGCTGGTCAAAGGAGTAAACAAGTAGTTCTGAGCTGTGTTATCTACCCACCCTGGGGAGTTAGATTCCACCTTGTGTCATGGGCTTCACCTGAGCCTAGAATTAGTAGGAGGATCTGCCATAGCTGCTGTCATGGATCTGAGGAAGGCCCTGGAGTTTGCCTGGGTGAGGTGGGGGGCAATGTTGGGGGGTGAGAAGACAGGCTAGTGAGGTGACTCAGTTCTCCTGGAACAAGCATCCAGGGCACAGGAGATGATGGGGTAGGCCATTTGGAAAGGTACATAAACTGTGGTCAATGGAGTAACTATAAGAACAAGGAAGTATTACGGATCTCATGAACCAAAGCAATTCTTTCTTCATAGCTTAATGTATATATACAGCCAGATTTTCAGGACTTGAATAACTATATCAACAGGGAGGGCTAAGCTTGCTTTATGGTTTCATCATCACACCTATAATACCCTTTACATCAGGTTTTGAAAGCCTCTGTCATAAATTTTCTAAGGCATTGTGACTATTTATCAGACGTTTATTTTGTCATGGGTTTAGACTGACCAGGCAGTTGCTTATGCTGGAATTTGTAGATTATGATTTGATAAATTAGATGACTGGTGATACTTAGGGTGCAGTTTATGTTTGGCTTTTTTTTGACAGTTCACTGAAAAACTGTGAATAATAATATTGCATATAAAAGAGACAAAGATGGATAAAGGTAGAAGGGATTAAATTTTCTCTGTAAGTAGCAAACAGCCATGAATCTCTCATTAAATTTTACAGGCAGGGAACCTGCAACTCTGAGCATGAATTCTTATTATAAGGAAAATTTAGACCAGTGATAGAATTTTCGTTCCAAAGCAGTTAACCAGAGTTGAAATGTTTTACACCTTGGCCACATTTGAGGGGGAAGGAGCAGGGTTAAGGGTGAAATATAAAGCCATTTTTAAAATTTCTAAGCAAGTAGTTCACAGTTGCAGGCAATAGAAACAAAATTTGGCTGACTTGAGAATAAAATTATTTATTCAAAAGACATTGGACTGCAGAACCAGCCTTGGGACTGTGCAGCTGGGAATAACAGTCCAAATCATGTTGCAGAACTAGCTCAGTGGGGACATTGCTGTCATTGCTGCTGAGAGCTACAGCTTGTGCTGTTGACATCACTAACAATGGACTCCAGAAGCTCCCTCAGGTCTGTGGTCTGTGCTATCTAAAACCTTGATTTTTATGGCAGCCACCTCCATTACCATTGATAATTTATTCCTTAAGTGCCACATCAAACAAGAGGAGTGCGACTGCTTTGGACAACAAGGGGCTGTCACGGGACATGGTGGGTTTAGGGTACTTAGGACATTTAAATCCATTCATGTTCCCCCATTCAGAATCTGTTTTGTTCTATTCTGATCAATGCTTTTACTTTCACGTAAGTGATCTCAGTGGGCTGTGAATTCAACTGACATTATAATTTAGAAACCTGCAGGATCAAAGTTTGAGTTTGATTTTCAGTTATCTCAGCCCTGGGGCTGGAAGTGATAAGAGATTCTTTTAGCAGTCAGAGAAACACAGGATTTCACTTCATGCCCCTAGCCAAGAATTTGTGATTTCAGCTTGTCATTCTTTTTCTTTAAGCAGTGTAGCACTATTGGAAGCAATCTCCAGGCTTCACACTTCTCGAATTCCTCACGCCTTTCCTAGACTTCTGTGGTGGTAGGTTGCAGCCTCAGCCTCACCTGCAATGAGGACTTCTTTAAGGTGATAATTCATGCTATGGACTTCCAGATTCCCTTCCTTGCTAAATGTTCAGTGTTTTTATTTTTTATTGAATTATATTTTTCAAAAGAACTGCTCCCTGCAGCTGCAGCTGGTACCAATTTATAATATAGTCAATGTTTTTAGTAAAAGCAACTCTGTATGATGCTAGCAGAAAATGAATTTGTAGTAAGGACAGTGATTTGCTCACAGTCTTCAGGGTATAGAGCCAGGACCAATGCTTCAAATCAGCTCCTCTAAAGCACCATTGCTGGCGCTGCTGAGCCTGGTGCTGTTCTTCGCATCACTGACAGTAATAGTAATGGACCCGAGTGAGGCTTCTAGCACTGCTGCCATTGCTACCCCAGGAATATTATGCTTTCACTTTTGTCTTTGCCAGAGTACAATGCTTACATTCTCTTCGCTCACAATTCAGTATCTAAAATAGATGCTATGGCAGAAGGAACTGAGGTGATGGGTGCATACTTCAGCTGGAGAGCCACTGTGGAGTGAATACTTACCACTTTCTTTTTTTATAATGTGTGACAGACTGCCACCTACCTCTTATCTTAGTTCATAAGGTACAAATTCTTCAACCTATAGGAGTTACAGATTCCTGCACTAAGTAGACTGTAAGTAGATTGTGACAAACATAGATTGACTCACTCAACACCTTTCCAACCCTCTTTTAGATTATCCTTCACCCAGAAAGTGATGAGTTACATTTCTAACCTTCATTGCTACTGTAGAGCTATGTAAGATTAGGATTTATAGCCAAGTCATCTGAGGTGGTAGCTACATGCATGGAGATTGTGTCTTCTGTTAGTATGGCTGTAAAACCAACTTCCTGGAGTGATTCTGGGAGATTTCTGAGATTCAAATCAATATGCCCCATATATGCACAACCATTATGTGTCAGTTAAACGGAATAGGGGAAACTGGAAGTGGCCAGTGGGATGGAAAGTACCTTTTTTCTGTTAACCTAAAACTACTTAAATGAAGATATTATGAAACAAAAGGAGTTAGTGTGAAGCAAAAGTTAAAAACAAATGCATTGATATTAATGGCTGACATTTCATTAGACTGACTAGACAGCCAACAAACCAACCAAGCAACCAAGCAACCAACCAACCAACCAAACAGAGTCAAATGTACTAACTGGTAAGTAGGGTTCTTAAGGGAGTTTCTGTGAATAGATCCACAACATGCTATGCTTTTTTCCTTCATGTATAGTTGTTGACTCATTGATCCTGTTGTTCATCCTCAAGACTTGTTTTTTGGCTCTTTTAGGTGATTTTACGAACTAGCCAACAAATCTATAAATCCTTTTCTGCTAAAAATACCTCAGTTCAGTTCTTTTCTTTGCAAGTAAAATGTTCATGTAGAGGCTGCTAAATGTAGAGATTGTTGATCTTTATCTTTGAAAGAACTAATTGAAAGAAAAAGAACTAATTGATTGAAATGCATAGAAGAATGTACAGTGGGTGGTTGTGAAAGCAAAATAGTCTACTAGACTATAAACATGGGAGATTTCAGTCTCCAGTGCTCCCACCAGAGGTGTGAATATAAATGGTACTGTAGTCAGGGACTGCAAGGAGAACAAGACAATCCAGGACACATAATTTATATTTTTTATGATAGTAAACAAAAAATTAAGTACAAGAAGTGCAGGAAATCTTTTCACACACTAAGACCCAAGGGATCCAGCTGAAGGCCTGAATCTCACAGCAGTGTCCTACATGACTCCAGCTGAAGACCTATAGCCCGTGACACTGAGTCATGCAAGTCTATTTCATGGATCTGTGCTGGGAAGGCCCAAAGGTTAGCGGTGGCAGCCAGAAAGACTACACCAGCAGGATGAAGGATCTGTGCCAGTAGGTTAAGTGTTCTGCACTGGAGCCAGGAAACAACACTCAAAATAAGGACCAGGTCACCCCTGAAAAGTACCACAGCCATCCTCAGTAACAATGAGGTTCCAAGCTCCTCTGATGATGAGAACAGCCAAGTTCATATCAGGAAGCCAGCATGATAAGCTTCTCCAGGAGATTGAATAGCACACCATCTTCTCCTCTGGAGCCAGGAAGCAATGCTCAAGTAAGGACCAGAGCTCCCCCGAAGTGAACCACAGCCATTCTCAGTGACAAGGTCCCGAGCTCCTCTGACAATGAGAACAGTCAAATTCATATCAGGAAGGAAACTCAGCAAGCTCTTCCAGGAGAACCAACAACACTATGGAGAACCAACAACACTAAACTCTTCTCTCTCCAGTTCAGTTCTCCTTTTTATCTTGGCAACAATTTCCAGGTGGGCCATCCATGCCCCACGCCACACTGATTCATTTCAGTTGGTATTACAAGTTGACCACCAGTTATCAATCCACCACACCTGAGATGCTGTGGATGGTGCAGCATTGGAATCACATCAGTAACCGGCATTTGTTAAGTGTTCTCCAGGCTGTACTATGGATCAGTGAAAATATTTTATGTAAAAGGCACAGAATTTGATGATGAAGTTAAGACAGAGGGTACATATTTAACAAAGGAAGCCAGAGAAACAACCTCAGTGCTTCACTGGGGACCAAAGTGAATGAGTCCCCTGGGTAGATCTTCCCTGTGTAGGAATTAGGAAAATCTTCCTAGGATGTGAGTTATGCTCATTATGCTAGAAAACATTGCTATTTCAAGTATAATTCATGGGCCTACAACACTGGCATCAACTGGGTGCTTGTTAGAACTGGCTTTGTTTATGAAAGAATGATATCCGAATAGCAAATTAATGTAGAAGAGAATCTTTTTTGTGTGTTCTAATAGGAATATGTATATCTAGTTAAAAGTGCAACGGTGACTAGATGTGCAACTCTGTTTTTCTAATATATTTTCCTTCTGTTCTCTCCTTATAGTTGTAGTATAAGTATATTGTGTCACAGATGTGCATCTATATCAGTGAAAGACTAACAAATACCAGAGTGGCAGAACCTAGCTATAAAGACTGAATCTCCTTATCATTCTATCTGTATTACTTATTAATGCCCTTTCAAGTTTTGACATTCCAAGTAGTATTACACAGTCTGTAAGACACATTATGCCTAGAAGATAATCCACATAATAACCATCATTGTTTTGCAAAAATATCTTGCCTTCTTTTATATCATCTTTGCCAGGACTCTGGGTATGAACTTTCTTTGCAAAGATCACTGAAATTCTCATTTCAGAAAGCACCTGCCTGTCACAGATGTAGTCAAGAGAAAAGAGCACATAACGTTTTCCTCCTGGAACAAAAAAGCTTTTCCTGCAGACCAGGTGGCTCTTATAGCCTTTACCAGATGTCTGTCCAGACCCATTAAGTCTTGGCATGCCTGCTCTTGGAAAGGGCTAAACATCTTGCCCATGAGCAAGTGCTGACTGAATGGGAAGTTTCCAGCTGTGTGCCCAGAAAAAAATGTTTAATGACGACAACTGGTGTCTCTGATGGTTTATTTTCTCAATTGTTCTTAATGCTGTAACTTACAGATAAATCCATCTTAGACACCAAGTATGCAAAGAAAGCATTTAAAATGCTTGCTACATGTTAGGATACATTTTTATGTTCTCATTTATTCTATTGTTTACTTTTTTTGAAATTACTTATCAAGGTTGACTTTTAAAATTATGTTGTATGGTCTTCTTTTCTCAAATCAATGGGAATAAAAAAAACCCTTTTCCTATGAGTACATAGGATTGAGCTTTCTCCAACCTCATATTTAAAAAATCAAAATATCTATGCAGTTGATATTGAACTGAATATCATGTCACACTGAAACTTCTTCACTCTCTTTTCCCGTTTTCCCTTACCTTTCTCATGTTCCACGCTCAGCCATACTGAACTAGATTTCTCTCAGTGCCATGTTGTTTGGTATTTCTTTCCCTCACACTTTCCTAACCTCTCCTGAGTCCATATTTTGAATGCTTGCTGGTTGTTAAACACCTATTCCTTCTCCTTTCTGGATACAAGTTTCCCTGATTTTCCTGTATGGAACTGACTATTTCCTCCTTGGTGCCAATCCTGTTACACAAAATCCCCCAAAACAATCTTTTTTTTTTTTTTTTGTGGGTACCAGAAATTGAACTCAGGACCTTGCACTTGTCAGGCAGGCGCTGTGCTGCTGAGCTAAATCCCTGCCCCCCCAAAGCAATTTATGTGAACACTGATTGAACAGTGACAAAGAGCGAAGCCACAAAAAGAACCAAGATGATCATTTAACTGTTAGACCCCGATGAAGGACCATAAAATCACAGGAGAGAAGATTTCTTTCTTTTGCACATATTTGTATATTAGGCTGAAAACGCTTTGGTTCAGAACACTTGGTTTACTTTGAACATCCAGTGTTCTTTCTAGTGCCAATTTCAACCATCTGCTCTATGATGTTATTTTTAGAGGTGAAATGATCAAATAATGATTTCATTGAAAAATATCACTTCATTGGCTTGGCGTTTTCATCATGACCTTAGATTGCTGAACTATACTGCCTTCACTGAGTATCCAAGGAGATTTGTTTTTATATGGAGACTGCTTATAAATTTTCTTCAAATGTCAGAATCAAGAGCACAGGCACATTTGCCCCTGAATGTTTCTCCTATTCTTCACTGTTGATCAATTTAGAATGTGTCTGCTCAGGCAGGAATAAACAGAGCCAATGATCACTTTCTCCCCTATGAGCTTTTGAATTTCACTTTCCCCTAGAATGAAAACTGCTTCTTGCCAATAGGTGGTTTTTTATGCTGTCATTTAAAAAATGGATTTTCTTCTATCAAGCCAATAACATTCATATATACATTGTTTTCTCTTCTGTGGAGGTTTGCGATCAGCTTTCATGGGTTCCGTGTGGCGGGGAGCGCCATCCATGCGGGGGAATGCCATTTGTCACAGGCGCAGGCTGAAGATTGCTCCGTCCTTCTTATACTGCATAAGGAAAACACGCTACCTGCCCAGAAAAGACAAATATACTTGGGACACTTAGTTTTTCTTGTGATTTTCCTGGGTTTGCATCACTGGCTTGAGAGTTAGGCATTTTCTCGGTTCTTTGTTTGTCGTGGTTTCACTGCTCTTCGCCACTGTTTATTCAATATCTATGTAAAAATTGTTTTACAGACACTCCAGGAACTGAGCACAATTGAAAAAGCAGTTTAGGTTTGTTTGTGGTGTTTCCTCTCTCTCTTTTTTTCCTATTGCTTTTCGGTCTCCTGGCCCTTAATTGAGTAATGGTATCCTTACATCTCAGCTCTCCCCACAACTCTGCCTGTCCTCTTTTTTAAAACTTTATTTTTGTTAGTACATAATGATTGAATTCTTCATGAGGAGTTGGTACGTGTACATAACACATCTTAATTCTTTCTACTTTTCCTTCTCCTGTCCTCCTCCCTCCCTCCCTCTCTTGATCTCCTTCCCATTTGCAGAAGATTTATCTTCCTGTTTCCTATTATTTATCTTTTATTTTGCTCTTTAAATTATTTATAGTTTGAGTTTTGTGACAAGAGAAAACATGTTTTTTTTTTTGTTGTTGTTTTTTGTTTTTGCATCGGGGATTGAACTCACAGCTTCGCGCCTGCCAGACAGGCGCTTAAGCCGCTGAGCCAAACTCCTGGCCCTAGTGTTTTGAGGCAGGGTCGCACTATGTAGCTCAGGCCGGCCTTGCGCTCATGTCGTAGCCCAAGCCGCCCTCGAACTCACAACGCTCCGCCTACCTCAGCCTCCCGAGGGCTGGGATTAAAGGCGTGCGCCACCACGCCCCGCTGAAACCATGTTTTTTAAGCTTGTGTGTCTGATTTATTTCACTTACCATTATAGTCTCAAGATGCATCCATTTTTCTACAAAGACTCAAATTTATCCTCCTTTATGGCAGAGTAGTACTCCATTGTCTTTATTGTACTACTTGCCTTTCCTCTTGGTCTCGGGTCTCTTTATCTTCAACCAGAAAACTCATCAGTTGATTATCAAATGGAGAAATCTATTTGATTAACACTTTCCCCACAAGTTATAGCGGTCATTAAAGGCTGATTTCTTATTCTTATAGGGTGAAAATTAGCAATGTGAGTTAGGGAAGGGCTTTATGTGACAAATTCATTTACCAAGGATGTGGCTCTATGATTGTGGTATTGCAAACATCGCGAGGCGGAATTCTGGAATAGTTTGCAGGAGAGATAGGTAAACTGCTGCCTATCCCCTTGTCTGTGAGATTGGTAGAGACGGTAGTGAAATCAGCTGAGGGATTTTTAGTCCAGAAGCTGTGTTTTTCTGTTATTTCAGAGTGGAGTCTGAATGCTTGATACATTATCATAAATTAAAGGTTAAGTCATTTTATTTTGTTTTAAGAAACATTAGTGGTAGGAGGAAAAGAACAATAGAATAAGATCATGAACTTCTCAGTGGTTCATGGATGCCATTTTCACGTGGCCTAAATTGTGATGAAATCTCTGATCAGAGTATTTAAAAATCTATGATACAGATTCAAAAACATATATTCAAAAACAGTTTGCTTTGGATTGCTGTCTTGGAACAAATCAATGTAGAAGATACATTAAAGTGCTTCTCACTTTGCGGGTGTGACAGCCATACTCATAGAAGAAAATTGGAGGAAACGTGATGGAGTAAAAGAATAATTTTAAGGAAAGTTTCATAACGGACAGCAGATGTCGCTGTTGCCTTTTCACTATTCTTGACCTCATTTTTGTCGCAGGTGGGGGTGAGGGTTGTCCCCAGTTACGGACGAGTTTCTTTTTATTTGAGAACGCTGCTAGGTTAAACGAGTTCATGTATACTGAACATTTGCATTGAATTTTGTATTTATTAAGGTTGTGACTGCAGCCTTGCATGCCTGATGAAAAGATACTCTGTTCTATGTGCTGGAGTGCATTCTTGTATAAATTGATCAAGTAATTTTTTAATAACCATCATCTGATTCAGAATCAGAATTCCTATCAAGATGAGGTGTTAATCACCTCGAAGATCAGCTGAAAAATCAACTAAGTTCTTACAAAAATGTGACTCTGTGTTGTGGCATACTTCAGCTGTGTACTATGGAGTTTAAAATGATAAAAAAAAGTTCAATTTTAGAAATACACAGGTAGAATCAATAAGATCTAGTAATTTATTAGTTGGGGAAATGAGGAATTGAGATTGATGCATACTAGACATAGCTTGAAGAGGAAGCATTGTAACAAGAAAATGGAATTGATTTGATTGAGGAAAGGAAATGGGATGGGGAAAAATAATGTTTTGAAAGTTTGGGTCCTAAACTTAGCCCATTGTGGTAGAACACTCTGGGAGGCTGAGGCAGGGGGGTTGCAAGATGGATGCCAGACTGGGGAATTTAACAAGACCGTGTTTCAAAATAAAAGAATATAAAGGGCTAGGGATGTAGCTCAGTGGTAGAGTATACCTGGCTTTGATCCCCAGTAGTTAATAAATAAGTTAATAAATAGATAAGTAAATAAAAATAAAAATCAGATTATTGTTTCTATGACCAGATTGAAAGTATATATTAAATGCTATTGAATGTTTACAAGAAAATTAAGATCTTTAAGGTAGGACCGTTACAAAAATTACTTGAGATGTGTTACAATGGATTAATAATTCAAGAAATTTAGTGATATGAATGTATAAATTTGAGGATAAACCATGTACATCTATATGTTGGGATTATTAAATGAAAAAATATTTTATTTTTTTGAAGTTTGGTATTTCAATTCTTTATTGAAAATATGATTAATGGCAGCATTGGCACAAGGATCAGGGAGAAGAACGTGGGCCCTCAGAACACTGTTGAGTTCTGTGTGTGTGTGTGTGTGTGTGTTACTGGAATCAAATCTAGGAGCACTGTACCACTGTGCTATACCTCAGTCTTTTTTATTTTCTTTCTTTTTCAGTACTGGGCATTGAGTCCAGGGCCTTTAACCTGAGCAACATTCTTTCCCTCATTTATTTTTTATTTTGAGACAAGATCTTCCTAATTCACACAGTGTGGGCTCAAATTTGGTATCTTCCTGCCTAAAGTTCCCAGAATGCTGGGATTATAGGCATGTTCCACCTCGCCACACTGTGCTTTGAGTTCTGTGTGCATCGGCAAGGCCAACTGGAGCCATGTTCAGCTGACCCCTAAAGAGTATATTCAGAAATATCCAAATGAAGAGTTTTCATTACTGATAATTGGAATGTGCTTCTCTGTTTGTCTTGGTTACTTTTCTCTTGTTGCTAAGACAAAATCCCAATGCCCAAAATTAAGGACGGAAAGGTTTATTTAGCTCACAGTTGTGGAGGTTTCAGTCCATACTCTGCTGGCTTCAAGGAAGGGTGGCATGGCTGAGGGGCAACCATTCATGGCAGCAGAAGACAGCAAAAGCAACAAGAGCAGAAGAGAAGGAGAGAGAGCACAAGTCTGTTTCCCTCCCTTATATTGTATACAGGCTACCTGCCCCAGGGCAGGTGCAGCACTCACACCCATAATCCCACATTGGACCATGAATCAATCACAAACTCTAGAAGCCCACTCTCATGACTGCATGAGGCTTTGGGGGGACATCTAGGCATAAATCATAACACTGTATATGGTCTGGGTACTCCATAACTCAGCAAGACTTCTGAAGAGGATTTGGAAATGGGGTGTTATGGCACAGGTCAAGAATGTCCCCCCAAAGTTCGTGTGTGTGGAAGGTGATTGGATTATGGGGCACTACATTATGAGTGGATTCAATATTGATGAGTCCACTGTTAGGGTGGTGGGTCCCTGGGGCTGTGGCCTGGAAGGCTGCACTCTTACCTTTGGCTCCTCCCTTTTTCACCTCTGCTACTGGCTGCCGAGAGCACCTTGTCCTCTGCTGGTCCCCTCTAGTGTTCTGTTCCTGCCTCAGAGCTAGCCAGCCATGCACTGAAACCATGAGCCAAAACAAACTTTTCCTCTATTAAGTGGTGAGTGTTGGGTGTTTTGCTCTACCAAGAGAGTGATTAAGACACAGGGTACTTTGTTTACTGGTAGGAGCTTTGGTGTCCAGAGGCACGTTCTTTCTATTACCTATCTCAGGATATCCTTATTATTCTAAATTTAATTTTTTTAGTAGTGTATATTTGTGGTATGTAATAGCTACATTTATTTTAGAGAATTCGTACATGTAAATATCATATCTTGATCATTTTCAATCCCTTTATTCCCCCTCCCAAATAATCTCCTTTCCAGGATATTTTATTTATTTGTTTGTTTGTTTTTTGAGACAGGATTTTACTGTGTAGTTCAGGCTGCTCTTGAACTCGCTATGTAGCCAAGGTTGACCTCGAACTCAAGGCGATCTACCTGCTTCACCCTCCTAAGTCCTGGAATTACAGGTGTGTGCCATCATGCCCAGCTCTGGGATATTATTTTTTAACCATTGCATCTTTAGTATGGATTTTGGTTTGAAGGTTGACTTTGTTACTTTTAATCTGTGACACCCTTAGTTAAGAAACTAAGCATCTCATAAATTCATTTTTTCTTAAAAGAAAGAATAATGCCACATATATATTTTTTTAAGGTTGTAGAGATTACACTTGATTCATTTCAAGTACTCAATACTACAAATTATTCATATGTATGTAGAATATCACAATCAGCAATCATTTCTCAATGGCTTGTTGAATTCAGGATGTTCTGTTGCTTCTGGGATTATAAGAAGATAGAGTCTGTGGGCTCCACTTTCAAAGTACTTATGAATTGGAACAGTAATTCTTTACCTGAAATCTTGAAACATCATTTAAAAATTTTGCTTTGGCTTTGAATTTCAAACACATATTTACTTTTCCTGATGGTAACTCTCTGACTCACCCCACCCTTTTACCAACCAGGCTAGCAAAGTTCAACCACCAGTTTGAAAACTCCACTCACTTCTCATCTTCAGACTTGGGCAGTTAGGAATAAAAGGCAAAGAGGAGGCTGTAGAATTAACTTGTTCTCTACTAATTTTCTGGTTGGAGTCTAAAGTAGCCCAGGTAAGTGGACAGAGGGAGGATTCCTCATGAAACACTAAGGTAAAAAGTAAATTGTACCCTTAGTGCATTTTGACAAGGTTTGCTTACAGCTTTATCCACACACTCATACACAAAAAGTGAATTTATGGCATGGAAACCAATAATCTAAATTTAGAATCTGGACTCCGGTAGGAGTGATTATGCTGCATGTTGGCCCTATGATATCGATCTCCTCTGTTCTCTGGGCTGCCTGCCTTCACTAATGGTTGATAGAATTACAGATGGTTCACCTTTGATAATTATCACAGCCTCCCAACTGCTCCACAATTTGAGCTAGTACTCTGTTGGCTCTTATCTTGGGCAGCAGAGGTGAAATGATCATGTATGCCCATGCATCTGTTTATGTGCATATTGCTGACTAATACATTATTACTAATGTGAATAACTTTCTGAACTGTTATCCATATTCTTAATGTTTGGGTAACAGTGCTAGACGGAAGGTGAAGTCTCTGTCAGATGTATGTTTACAAAGAGAGGAACTGTGAAACTATGGGACTGTTTCCTCCAAATTACTCCCTGTCAAAAATATTTGTTTCCAACATTTATGATGTGTTAAATGCTGATTTGTTATCTACATATAACAATTTGTCCTCAGCAAACCCAGTCAGGACACCTTCTGTCTCTCTCTCAGATGGAAGTTTTTTTTCTTTCAATAAATATATTCTGCTCTTAACCTCTGTTGTTCCTAAAATTCATTCTTCAATTTTAGAGAACATGAACTTGTACTGGACTTTAGTAAGTTGGGAGTTTCATTCCCCTATATGAGTGTGAGTCCGTGTTTTGGATTAATACTTTCCTTGTAATCTAACCACAGGCTGGAAAAGGATTCAACTCTCTCAAGCACTATTAGCTCAACATTGGAGATTAGGAATCTAGAAGTCAGAACAGGAAATCTCTGCTTTCTTGCTCACCTAATTCAATTTACGTATTAAAATTAACTTTAGAAATTATTATGGCTGTCATCTGATCCTAACTGAAATCCTCAAGCAGTGGCTCTCTTCTGTTGTTCTATGCTCTTTGGGGGTGATTCATCGTCTCATCGACTGTCATGGGATTGTAAGATTAAAAGTTCCCAACTATGACATATAAGGTCTGTGCTATTGAAGTGACTTTGCCCATGGCATTGAGGATTATGGGTGTGCATAGCTACCAAAAGAGTGTTAATCGCTGGTTAAGAGTATGAAAAAACAGTTTCATTGTCTCTGCTTTGTACCTGTCCTCCATTCTGCCACTATGAATAACTGATAAACTGTAGCCAAACACGGGACTGAAGGTGAATGGGAAGAGTCAGTGAGTTTCTTCCCAGGGCAAGCTTTGGCGCTCGTGGGATTATTGCTGTGGGCTGGTGCTGGGCCAGGAGACCGCAAGATGAGGAGAGGGGAAGGAAGGTAGAAGTCTTTCCCTTTAGAACCTGCAACCACCCCAGCGTCTCCAGTCAGCGGCAGGGTGCTCTCTGGTCTAGCATCTCAGGATAAGCAGACTAGCACTATTGTTAAATGCTAAAAGGAAATAAACAGACAAAAAATGTCTACCTTGTGGAAGGACTCTCTGACATGGAGACAGCAGTGCAAGCGCTGGGCTGTAGGGCTCTGGAGGTGGCACAGAAGCAATGGGCATGAGCAGCAGCATTCAGGTCAGCCTCCCAGATTAATTGGGGTGGCTGGTATCACTTGGGGCCTAGCTCAAGTGCAGGGAAAATGCACGACACACAAAGTTGCATTACATTTCTGTCCCCTGGAGCAGGGAATTGGATGACTGCCGGAGTTTCCACTGAACCTGCAAAACTGAGTTTTGCACGATGACCACTTGCCCTACCCCTGGCTGGGTTGTTGAAGCTTAAAGAAATACAGTGCATGTTAACCTTACTGCAGCGGGGGGCGCCTCCCTGGCTGGCTCATCTTTGCTTTCTGTGTGTCCTCTGTATCTAGGGTACAAGGGGCTCAAATACTATTAACAGAAGTATTGTATGTTGAAGCTTTTTACATGTTTTTTTTTTTTTTGATATGTATAGCAGAGAAATAGTTGTGTGAGAAAGGACCAGAGTCTCTTCTAGTGCTAAAAATATAAAAACTTAATTATTTAAATTCAGGGTAAGGTGGGTAGGGAGGAGTTGATGAATGCACAGGAAGTTGTATTTAGGAATAAGAAGTTCCGGTGTGCTGTTACACAGAAGGGTGACACTAACGCTAATGTATTGTACATTTCAGAAAACTAGGAGAAAGGATTTTGAATGTTTTCACAATAAAGAAATAATAAATGTTTGAGATTGATGTTTGCCTTGATTCAAATATTATATAATGTATGTGGGTATCAAAAAATATCATATGGTACCCAGTACAATTTAAAAAAAACTCTTTAGTGAGGTTTTATTGAGAACTTGATGGCACCTTATAACTTAGAATAGGTTAAAAATTACTATTATTTTCTGAATCTAAACCTTGCTTACTCACTCACAATTTTATGTTTTTCTGTATCACTTAAAAAATAAAAAAGAAGAGACTTCCTAACATTCACAGATTCATGAAGTTGTGTTAGACAATAACCTTTAGGTTTCTTCCATACATAAAGTTTTAGAGTACTTCATGCATTACAGTTTCTTTCCATCTAGTCTGTGATTACCACTTCTTTTTACCCTCAGACAGATGCTTTTATGGTTGGCTTTTTGTGGTCTTTTTTGGTATTGATGGCATAGATTGAATTTTTGGCTTCTGGCGTTTGGCTCACATACTGATTTCTTTCTCATCTTGTGTCTCAGGAGTGTGTTCTTAAAATAAAATTCAGTCTCCCTTTTGTTTTTAGAATGATTGCCTCTAATTATATAATTAGGATAAATATGTTATATCAGAAGCAAGCAAGCAATAAATATTAGGTCCTAACTTTGTAAATTTTTTTTCGATAGTAAATGCTTCAGGGGCAGAGCTTTTTAAATTTATGTATATTTGCTAATACCTTGTACTATGTTGTGCATGTAGCAGGAGCTTGGTAGTTAATTGTTGAATTAATGAAGTATTTTTAAAATGCTGTGCAAACCTCACCTAAAAATATGCAAACTCTGCCAGAGACTAGAAATATTTTTCAAAGTTATTTAAAACCACATTATGTTTGGACCAAGAACCAGTGTGGGATAAACTGATTCATCAAGCTGTATGTTTGGCACAGTAGTGGCTATGAGTACATTAGATTAGTTGTCTTTGGAAGAAAAATGATTTTTATAGATCATAAGTTAGGTCAGTTAGTCATTATAGATTTACTGTGTTTCAGAGGCTGTTGCCTTAGATTTGATCTGGTTTCTCTCTTGTACATTTGAAGCTTATTTAGGAGTGTGTCAGAACAAGCTGTCTCTCCAGCCTGAGTTGTTAGCCTTCAGGGCAGGGACCACATTGTTTTGTTATGTTCAGAGCAGGGCACAGGAGAGAGCTGCTCACGCAATAAAGATGGTGTTCAGCTCAAGTGGGTGACCTGGCTCCTCCGTTTGGACACCATGGCCTGGGGATCATTTGCTATCTTGCTTGGAGCCTTTTCCTTGACAGCCCCTCTGAAGCTATTCTTCACTTTTTAATGAAATCTTATATTACTTTACCTTTTAGAACACATGTCTATAACTTCTCTATTTCCATTTTCCAAGCATTCTCACATAACCACTTAAAATATACCTTGTGTCATTTGACTTTTGTATGCTCATTACTCAGAATAATTCCTGGCATAAAAAGAGTTTAATAAATATTTATTGAACCAAACTGAGGTGAAATCTTTGGCAGTGGGTAACAGGTAGTCAAGACTAGATTAAGATCTAGAATCTAGATTTTCTGTCTCCTTTAGGAGGAACAATGGTTTCCAATGGCTCTTTGAGTCTCACACAGAATTTAGCTTGGTTTAGAGTCACCATAGATCTGAAGACCATGACATTCATGACAGAGAGGGAGAGAGGAAGAGAGGGAGAGGGAAGAAGGGGAAGGGAGAGAAAGTTTATAATGAAGGTTGGGGTCATCTTGGGTTTGTGATGTTTGCAGCCCATGGGATGCATGACCCTCCTTTACTTGGAGAAATTTGGGTCACAGAAAGTATCCAGAGAAGCCATGAAGCAGGAAGCAGGAAGCAGGAAGATTCGTATTTATTCAAAATGGACTTTCCTGGTGATCATGTGTTGAAATCTTATAAGAAATCTCTTTTGGTGCTTTTACTGAACTTGTTAAACCTTTACTGCTCAAGGCCAGTGTAACAGGAATAAGAAACCATCCATTTAAAAAAAATGGTAAATTTATTGGGAACATTGCAAGGCTGAAGCATATTTGTAACTGTGAGATATGGCTTCAATTATTAATCATCATGAGAAAACGAAGAGAAGTGACTCTGATATGCTAGATTAATGGCACTTGATTTTACTACCCCAAACTGAAATGATCATCTACAAAAAGAAATTTGCAATCTTTTCCGTGATTCATCAGTGGCTACGTTAAAACCCTAGACTGTGGCCTTTAATTACCACTGATTTCACTTTACCTTCTGCTAGGCTTGTCATTTTGAAGAGTGGTGAGAGGATTCAAATCATCCTTAAGTAGATACTTGGGACTAAAGTTAATTCAGAGCTGTGGTTAATCTCTTTGTCTCTTTGTAGACCAGTAGGAAATGGAGGAGGGAAGGTTATTATTATTTTTTTTTTCTGAGTGCTTTACTATGCTTTAGGAATGTTAGCCAGTGTGCATGTTATTCCCTTTGGGAGACGAGAAACCTGAGACCTAGAGTAGTTAAGTGTTTTGCCCAATGCTGCACCATTTGTAAGATGTCAACCAGGATCCAAAGTAGCCTGAATAACTTCAAAACCCATATGCTTCTGCCTCTTCCATAGAGATTTCTCCTTAGCACTTACTTAAATCTCAACAGCAGATTTTTTTCTCATATGGTACTTACATTGGTGTTATAGATGTTACAGCTATATAAAATTTATTTTATCTTGTTAGACTATGCTATTCTTTTTTTTAAATTTTATTTAAAAGAAAATAGACACAGAAGATAAAAACAAAAAGCATGAAAGACAAACAACAACAATGACAGATCTGATACAATAACACTGTAGGTTTACACTCTGAGGTGGTTGAAGTTTGACAGTAGTTACAATATTACATATCATTACCTTCATAGGGGTTGATCATATTGACAGACATAGACACGCAAGGTTTATCAATTCAGGAATATTAATTTTCTTTTTCAATAGCTAATGTACCCAGCAATACAGTTTTTTTAGCTGTCTTATTTATGCATATTTA
>RJWM01020470.1:0-37105 GCA_004363535.1 Dasyprocta punctata
GGAGGAGGAGGGGGAGGAGATCCTTGGTGCTCAGAGAGAGAAGAAAATCAAAGCAGAAACAAGGAAAAACATAGAAACCAAGAAAGAAAGCGCTCACACAGAAAAGAAAATTCTGAAGGTGAAAAAAGAATGTACTCTAAAATCATGAAAAGAGTTCAAGTAGTAACAGGGAAAAGAAAGCTGATAGAGATCAAAGTCCATTCTCAAAAATAAAGCAAAGTAGCCAAGACAGTGAATTAAAGTCCTCCACACTGAAAAATGAGGAGGAGGAGAAGACCAGGTCCTCAGTGGAAAATGAAAACCGAAACTCCAAGGCTGAAGAAAATGACTACGTACATGACAAAAACAAATCTGTGACCATAAATCGAGCCCTGGAACAGATGGAGACAAAAGTGGATGAGTGAGTTGTGTGAATTTATTTCCTTTCTGTCTCAAAAGTTAAGTTTTAGAGACTTGGCTGGTGAATATCCTTTGTGTTGTTTTTATTGTTTTTTGGGTTATTCTAGGTCTTTTTGTTTTTGTTTTTGTTTGTTTTTTAATGTGGACTTCATTGAGTTGATCTTTTGATAATCTGTAACCTGGATAATTTGTACTGCTAAAGTTATAATAAACTGGAAATGAGAAAAACAAAGCAAAAAAAGTAGTTTTTTTTCTTTGTGGTTAAATTTCAGTCACTGGGGATTGAACACAGGACCTTAAACTGAGCTCCATCTCCACCCTTTTTTATTTTGAGACAGTATCACTAAGTTGCTAAATTTCCCAGGCTGGGATCATGCCCACTAAAAGTAGTGCTCTTATTAAAAAATAAGTGACAATGAAAATAACTACAAAACCTTAAAATGTAGATTATCTTATGTAGTTCAAGTAGTAGGATGAATCAAAAGGATAAATTTTCTATTGCAATCATCTCAATTTTTATTAGTTACATTCACCATAAGATGAAGGGAGGAAAGGGAATTTGCACCCTTGATACCATCCTATCAGTAGTGTCTCTAGAAAAGAGTTTATTTTCTTGTGCTTTGCCTTTCTGGGAATAAATGTTTGAAGATAGACATGATATTCACTTTCTTATAGCAGGCAGGCAAGTGTTAATTGCCTGAATGGGTCCACGAGTCTGTGCAGAGTGGACACACACACCCCCCACACTGGACGCCCAACACTTCCCTCTTCTGTACGCACGGAAGGCGGCAGGACCAACTGTCCATATGGTTGGAAAAGACTCAAAAAACTGATTCATTAAGGGCCCTTCCCTTCGGCTGTAAACAAGTTTGGGAAAATCTGTTTGCCTGTCTCCAACACTTACTTCGAACTTCTACTGGGCACACGTTTCCGTTTGTGCTTTGGATGGGTAACATCTCTTCACCCGTCTGTCAGTCAAATTGCCAAAATCTATTGTGTAGTCGTAGTGTGCCTGGCACCGCTGCAGTAGACTATCAGGCTCAGATCCAGGCTCTGAGCAGCTCAGGTTGGAGGAGAGAGGCTGATTTTCACATCTGGAAACAATTTCCAGAAAGAGAACCAGGATGTGTCATGTACGAGCACCAGCTCTCTGCGGTGAATGTGATCGTGATGCACTACAAACACGGACTAATAAAAACAGAAATTAAAAAAAAAGGTCACCCCAGAGGGATGTGTGGGGAGAAACAGAGGCGCAGGGTGGCAGCCGCTCTGTTCCTGGATCCTCTGAGACTCCTTCCTTGTCCGGGCCCCCAGGGGCCGAGGGACAGGGAGAGCCTCCTCCGGCTGCGCAGGGTGCCGGTCCTGCTCCGGGACACCCACGCGTCCTGGGAGAGAGGGTCCTCAGCGAGTTCTGCCTGCACGATTCCCAGAGGCTTACCCTGACTTTTCCAGTTTGTTGCTCTGACAGTCTTGAATTGTGGTTTTTGAAAAAAAACAAAAGCAAAAAACCCGTCTCCTGGTTTGCTATGGCCCAGCACTCCTCGTGTCGGGCGCGCTGTGGCAGGCGGTGCAAAGCGGCACGGGCACACAGCAGGGCCTCTCCTGGCTCCCGGTGGAGCGGAGCCGTGTGCGGTCGCAGGGCTGGCCAGTCTCCAGGAGCAGAACTGCTGCCCTCCCCTCTGCTCCTACCCACTTTTTCTTTGCTGAGTCATTAGGGCCAGAATAATTGATCCCCGTTTGTTGCCAGTTTTGTGTCTTCTGTGGAGTGGCACAGTCTTGGTTATTTCAACAGCGAAACAGTGCCGAGGGACCAGTAAGCCCAGCCGGCGGTTGGAGTTTCCAGGTGCTTGCCTGTTATTCCGGATGGCCAAGGGCCCTCACCAGGAGCGTGAAGACCTCTATTCATCATCTAATTCTCTCCTCTTGACCGGGGCGCTTCAAGAAGTAAGCTCCATGAAGCCTACAAGGTAGTGGTGTTCTGATCTTCTTCATTCATCTCTTCCTACCTAAGACTCTGGAAAGTTTCTGGAACAAAACAAAGAAACAAAGGCTAAAAGTTAGCCACATTCAGTAAGGCACATGCACATGCACGCACACACACACACACACACTCAAAATTAAAAATAAATATGCAAACTAGATTTCCTTTTACATATAGGAAGGTCCAGTCTGAAAAAATTCTTTGTAATCTACAATCATAATAGCAATCTTTTCACGTGGTTTAGCAGAGCAAGCCAGCACATGCCCTTTTGGTTTGGATATTAAGCAAGGCGGGAAGTAATGCCAAGGAGAGAGTAGTGTCACAGCCCACACCATTCTGTTTGGTTCTTTCTGCTCAATGCCTCTGTCTTCTCCTTGTCTTGGGGAGCTGTGAGAACTCTGTGTGGGACCAGTGAAACATCCCCAAATATCTTCTGATCCAGAGTTTATTCTGAGACTCAAAAAGTGTTGTCTTGTGCTCTGTGCTTCTTTCTCTACGGGGTTCAGCTGAGCCCGGTCTTGCCACGTATCTGGATGTATTGAAACTTGGGCATCAGGGGAGGAAGGTTAGGATCTGCTGGGGTACCTCACCTTCCCGGACTCCCTGGTTCTTCTTGGCCAGGTCCTCAACATCAGTCTCCTTTGTATCCTGCACATTAAAAAAAAAAAATTTTAGAGAAAGAGAGGGAAAGAGGAAGGAAGGAAAGAAAAAGAACACAATGGAAGAAGGCAGACTTGGAGCATGGAAACAGACTTCGTGGCTGTCGTAGGAAAGGTCTCCTCCTGCCACCCAGTACTCACTGTCCCGGGTGACAAGGCTGACCCGGGGTCCTGCCTCAGCCTCAGCCTTCCTCCTGTCCTGCTGCCTTCACTGCCGGCTCCCGTGTGTGGTGACGCAAGGGCCCCAGCCCCCTTGCTCCTGCTGACTCCTTTCTGTTGTGGTCCTTTCTTGTTGAGGCCCTTCACCTGCTCTGCTTTGCCTTGTGAAAATAGTTTCTCCTCTCTGTGATGACTTGAGTGCCTCCTGAAGCCTCTTCCGGCCCGAAGTGCACCCTCCTTCTTTGGCCTGTGGGTCACAGGTGCTTGCTGCAATCCATCTCCAAGGTTGGTAGGGACCTCTTTGTCCAAGCACCTGTGTCAAGGCTGCATGCTGGCCGGTGTTAAATGGAAGTTTTGAGACAGCCAGGACATTCGTTATTCATGAATGGGTCACGTGGATGGATAAATGTAGACTGAGGCTGAGGTCTCACGATGGCAGCTAAGCGAGGCTGGGATCCACCATCAACAGTAGACGCGGGTCAAAACCTCTGAAAATTTCCTAAGAAACACGTACATTTAGTTCAGAATTGGAAATGCCCGTTATCAAATAAATAAAAGATTTCCTCTTTAAAGAAGAAGCATTGGGTTATATACTTTACATACATGTATGTGCTGTATACATAAATATTATATATACACATTACATATGTGACACATCTTGTGTCTGTATGTTTGTATGTCTCATCTTTTGGAAAATAGAAAACCATTTTTTCAGGGTATTTTTGTGACTTTTTAGTATGCATTTTTGCAAAATTAAAGTTTAATAGCTTCCTGGTGTATTCAAACTATTTATGAAGAACTTGATTAAATAAAATTTATCAGATTGATGTTTATTGCTCATGTTTATCAAAGCAAAATATATTTTGATTTATTTTAGAGTCAGCTCTTCAGAATTGAACTTTTAAAATCAGGTTTCTATTTTTATTTTTGAATGACTAGTTTTGGAGATTTTGAAGGGCCAGTGAGTTTTATTTATTTAATTTTGGCACTGGGACTCGAACTCAGGACCTTGCTCTTGACAGGCTGGCATTTAATGCTGGTGAGTTTTAGAGTGCCATGGAGTACCAGAGCAGATAAGAACTTACTAAAGTAGGTACTATTTCATCAAAAGTTTTTATGGGCTGCTTTTATGGCTTCCTGAGATTTTGTAGTCATTTTTTTTGTTTTGTTTTTTGCGATGACTATTTCAATTTTCTTGATTTTATTTGTTTCACAGTCATTCAAAAATAATTTGAGATCACACAAAGGGTAACTGTTAAAACCAGGAGAGGTTAATATTTTTGTGTTTGCTCTAAAATATAACTACTGTTTAGATCTCAGATCTCATTCATCAGAAAATGTACATGAGTCCTAAATCCTAACCAAAAAAAAAAAAAAAGTGACATAATACCAATACTGATGTTTAAGAGGAGGATCTGTTTGGTTCTTTGTCTTTTTCTTGGAGAATTTTCATTTTTTAAATCTCCTCTCTCTCTCTCTCTCTCTCTCTCTCTCTCTCTTTCGCTGTCTCTCTCTCCCTCTCTCTCTCTCCCACTCCTCTGTCTCTCTCTCTCTCTCCTGGCACAGGGGATGGGACCCAGGACCTCACACATGCTATAGACACATTGTCTACCACTGAACAGCATTTCCAGTCCTTTACTTTCTATTTCTCTTATCAGCTGGGAATTGTGTTAGTAAGATTTCTATTGCTGTGACAAAATACCTGAGTTAGATAAAAGGGGACAGATTTATTTTTGTCCATGGCCACATGTCTCCAGTGACTTTGGGCCTGTGCTTCTGTGGAACATCCTGTGGGAGGACATGGTGGGAAGGACAGAGGAAGGGCCAGGGTTCCGATATCATCTGCAGGCCCTGCCCCCAGTGCCCTTAACTTCCTTCCGATAGGCCCCACCCCGTGAAGACGCCTCTGCCTCCCAGTAGCGCTGTGAGCTGGGACCAAGCCTTGGAGACACCTAAGGTCCAAACCATGCAGTTATATTACACACAATTTCTGGCCCAGTGTATTACAAGAAGGGAATCCCAGGCCCTTAAAGAGTGGAGAAAACGGAGCAGTGTGGCCCTGAGGAGCTGTTGAGCCAGGAGTGCTCTCGGTATATGGGAGACTCCAGGAAAGTACCAGCTTCGCAGAGATGGAGGTAAAAACTGCCCTGAAATATCACCCCTCCTCCTTCTCAAAAGAGTGGCTATTAACCTCAGAAACCTTGAACTCAGGGTCTTTCCAGAAAATTGTGTCCACTGTTCACAGACACAGAGACTGAAGACATCTTTCTTATCTCCTGCCCAAACTGAGTGGGTTGGCGGCGATCAGCACATATTATTTAAATTAGGAATCACTCTACTTTCATTACAGTTGCCTTCTTCTGCAAGTCAGTCTTTCAAAATCTGCAGTACAACCAAGCATTGTGTAATGGTTACAGTGGTCCCTGTTATCCTTGGGGACACAGTCCAAGACCCCGGCAGAAGCCTGAGACCACTGAAGTACCAAACCCCATGTACATACAAGCTGTGATAGTTCAATTAATTTATAAACTAGGCACTACGAGCTTAATGACAGTAACTAATAGTAAATAATAGAGCAACTATGACATTGTACCGCAATGACAGCTTTGTGAATGTGGTCTTCTCAAAACATCTCCCTCTCCTGGAGTCCTCTTCCTGCGGAGATGCAAGATGATACTTAAAGGAAGAGCTTTTTGCCTTCTCTTTGGGGTAGAGGAGTTGCCAACACAACCATGTTCGCACACTGGGTGCTGTTGTAGAGTAAAATGAAGGCGACTTGAACACAGCGCTGATACAATGAGGGTCTGTTTGATAAAAAGGAAGGCTCCTGAGTGACCAATGGGTGGGCAGTGCACACAGCTGAAGGACACCCTGGAGAAAGGACTGAGTCCTCGGGGGAGTGGAGCAAGATATCTGCTATGGTTTGTGTCCAGATGTCCCCCAAGACCTCAGGAAGTCATAGGACTTTTCCAGAGGTGACTGAATCTAGAGTGTGATGCTGGAATCAAGGGTGTGTGACAGTAAATCAGCCCACTGCTTGGTTTGTGTAGTTCTGGGAGGGTTAAGGGTGTGAGTGCCACCCCTGCCTCAGAGTGTGTGGCCTGCATGCGATGTAAGGACCAGAGAGTCTTGTTTTCCCCCACTGGCTATCTCCCAGTGCTGTGAACTGTGGCTCCTCTGCTGTGCCTCCCTGCCTTGCAGCCAGCCGATTATGAACTGAAACCTCTACGAACTGTGAGCTAAATAAACTTTTCCTCCTTCAACTCTGAGTGTCGGGTATTTTGTCTCAGCAATGAAAAAAGCTACCAAGACAATGTCATAGGCTGGTGTTGCTCTGGCGGGGGTTTTGGAAGACAATTCTCCCAAGGCCCACAGTTGCAAACATCAGGATTTTTGTGGAATTTTCCACTCAATATTCCCAGACCGTGGGTAACTGACACCTTGGAAAGAAATTGGTGGATACAGGGGGACTTAAAGCCATCCATGTCAAAGTGGTTTTCATAGTGACTTAATGTCATTCTCCTGCTCTATGGTTTCTCCTTTTGCTGGGTTAGGCATTTTTGAAGGGAAAAAGCAATATTTCCCTGTAATTTCACATTTATAATATAAATGAAAATAAATTTTAGTTTCTAACATAGATTGCCTTTTATAATCATTTCCGTCAAACCAATGTGAGAGCTGAATTCTAAATCAATTAAAAATACTGTGGAAATCGTTGTGGAGTTCCTCAAGCACCTTCCTGGCTTGAAGGAGCGCCTGGCTGGGCCGCATGGCGGCTGCCCTGACCTCAGGACCTGTCTTTCTAGCGTCCTGCCCTGCGGGCCCAGCCCGTGTGGGACGGTCGCCACGTGGTCTGCCAGCTGCTGAGAACAGAGAGGGGGCAAGTCCTCCGGGTCCAGGGCGTCCCATGCGGAGGCGGGTGTCCTGAGGAACCTGGAGGCGTGTGAGGGCCGTGGGGTGAGGCAGCCAGAGCTTGGAGCCAGCTGTTGCAGATGTGCATGGAGAGCGGAGGCCAACTGAGGAGAGTTTATGAATTTGGACGGAGATTAGGCAGCGTGACAGTAGCCATGTGCCCTTGGATTGGATGGCACGTCTTGTCAGAATGGCTTTGAGCCTGCAGGCCCCAGGCCTTGAACTGTTTGTCCCTGGGGGAATCTAACGCAGTTAGATCTGTGTTCGGAAGGGCAGATAACGGGCAGGGGGACCCGGGAGATGAACGACGCAGAGCATTTATGGCATTTCCTTTTTTTCAGAATGCGTGGTGGTCGCCAGAGCGGTGAGCGCCTGTGTTTGACAGCACAGAGGCAGACTGGTCCCTTTGCCCAGAAATGCAGCGAACCTAGCACAGCGTGAGGCGCAGCTAGTGGCCCGGGGCTGGGAGTTGTCAGGGGTTCAGTGGTTGCTGGGAGCACCTCCCCTTTTTTTCCCTTCTGTGCTGAGCTGTATCTCTAGTCCCATAAACAAATTTCTTTTTAAAATTTTGAGACAAATTTTCACTAAGGTGCTAAGTTGCCTAGGCTAGAGTTGAACTTGTGATCCTCCTGCCTCAGCCTCCCAGAGTGCTCTTTGGAAGCACCGGCTAGCATGTGGGTACCACTCATACCATCTCTTTTTTGTCTGAGGAAACACTTTTCCTTGTTTGTCAACTGTCAGACCCTGTTCCAGTTCACTTCCCTGAGAAACCCGGCCAGGGGTATGGGAAATGACGGGGAGGGGAAGCAGAAGGTTGGGGGTTGCGGAATGAGCTCACAGCGAGTCTAGACTCTGCCAGGCTGCCCCCCATCCTGACATGCTAAGACCAGGCTCCATCCCTCCCCTTACTGCCCCCTTACTGTTGTCCCTGTCCCTCGGAATCTGCAGGGACGGATTTCAAGAACCCCTGCTGCACACCCAAGCCCACGGTGCCCAATCCCTAATCAGGCAGCACAGCGTCTGGCCGAGCTCCGCCTGGGTCCCTCGGGCCGACACCTCCTCTCCGCGGGAGCCGCGCTGCCGCTTGCAGCAACGCCCTGCACAGGGCCGCTGTGTGTCGTCTGGGGATGGAGGGACGAGGAAAGGCGCAATTGCTTTTTCTCCAGATTTCTCTTTGGATGACAGTTGGTTGCGCTGCGGACGCAGAGCCAGCAGACATGAGGGCTGCCTGTGTCCAGGAGAGGAAGAGCAGGTGGCCGGGAGGAGCCCCTTTTCGTCCTTCCTCGCGGGCCTTCGTGCTGCCTGCTCTGGTCAGCCCGGGTCCAGGCTGGCACTGAAGTTGCCAGGCAGGCTCTGCGCTGCCTCAGCCTGCGCTCTCACTGCCTGGGTCCTGCTGCTGGTCCACCTGGAAGGCCCTACGCAACTTTCCATTTGTTCCAGTCTGAGCATCCTTCACTCATTTGTAATCAACACATAATAATTGTACCTCTGGCTGGGGTACAGTGAGATGGTTCCGTGCATGTACACGATGTGTGCTAATCCAATCGAGGGATCAGCGTTCCCATCTCATCATCTGCTTGCATTTGGGGCCTTGAGTTCCACTCTTTACTTCTTCATTAGATATGTAGCAGGATGCTGTGAGCCATAGTCATCCCACAGTGCTGCAGGACAGGGAACCTAGTTCTCCTGTCTAACTGTGTCTCAGCACCGGTTATTCCACCCCTTTCTCTCCCCTCTACCCTCTCCTGCCCAGCCTCTATCACGCATCACTCTACCCTCTTTCTCTTTGAGGTTAACATTTTAGCTTCCACATGGGAGACAATAACTGGTCCTTGGCTTATTTCACTTAGCATAGTGTCCTCCACTTCCATCCATGTAACCACAAATGACAGGCTTTCATTCTTCTTGATTGAGTAATATTCCACTGAGTATATACACCCCCATTTCTTCATCTATTTGTTGGTTGGTGGACCCCTAAGTTGATTCCAAATCTTGGCTATGGTGAATAGTTCAGTGCAGATATTGTCTCACTGTGGATTGCTACCCCAGCCCAAACTCCAGAGTAACTAATGTCTTCTTCATCTGTGTTTGCAGACTACTTCCTGTGTGTGCCTTCTTATTCCAGGGTTGTAGGGTAGGGCTTTTGCACAAAACCATCTCCCTCCAGTGTGATCCCCTTTGGGTGGAGATCCTAGTTTTCATTTCTGTCTTCAGCTGCTGGCATACTGCATGGGGAACTATATGGTATTGGTGGAATGAATTGGTATTAAAGATTGGTCAATCCTGCTTTCTTCTCAATGAGTTACCTGTGAGCAGAACTAATTCTGTACACTGCACACTGATAAGGACAACCAGTGGTCACCCCTTTCAGTGCACAAATTGAACCGTGGACTGGACACCTGCCCAGGATTTGCTCTAGACTGGCTGGGAGAGGAGTGAGACTTCTGTTCCGCTAGCGGCTAAGCCCCCCACACACTTCCCCCAGCCAGCTCCCAGGCAGGGCCATTGTGGCAAATGCCATGGTGAAGCACAGCTGCTTAGCTCGTGGTGCGCCCATGTGTTTTAGTTACTTTCTCATCACAAGACCCAGCACCCACAGTGCCAAGGGGAGAGGTTCATTTTGGTTCATGGTGTGTGGAGATTTTAGTCTGCTGTTGGCTGGTTCCAAGGAAGGGGCTGGCAGAGGAGCATGGTAGAGGAGAAAGAGCTTGCGGCATGACAAAGGGAAGCAGAGAACGATCAAGGCAGGAGGGAAGAAGTTAGGCCCTTGCCTCCTCCAACCAGGCTCCACCTCCCAGTGTCACACCCAGTCACACCCCTGACCCAGCTGTCACCTCCCAAAAACCTCACCTATGAGCACATGAGGTTTTGGGGGGACAGCTAGATATAAAACATAGCACCAATGTCATGCCTTCATGGCCTACCTAGACACACCCAGGAGCATGCTTTACTAATCTACTCGGTGTTTCTCAATCCAGTGAAGCTGACATGTCAGGTTTAATGGTCGCAGTCCATCCCTTGTCGACTTCACATCCAAACATATCTTAAAGCATGCTTAATCTCCAAATAAAGTAGAAAGTTCATAACTCTGCCCAGTGTAATACAACAGTCCTGTGTACAATCAAAAATGCAAGCATCTCTTCCCTCAAAGTCCCAACAGTTCCAGCATCTTTCAAAAGTCCAAGTCTCTTTTCAGACTCAAGGCAAACTCTTAGCTGTGAAACACTGTAAAAATCAAAAACAAGTTATGTAGCCCTAAGTTACAATGGCTCAGGATAAACATCCCCTTTCCAAAGAGGAGAAACAGATGGGCTAGAAAAGAATCAGATCAAAGCAAGACAGAAACCCAGCAGGGCAAACTAAATTCTGCAGCTCTATATCTGGCATCCAGGGCACGTGGTGGTCTCCTGTGCCCCCGAGGGCTTGAGGGCCTCGCCTCTGGGGTCTTGCTGGTTGCAGCCCACACAGCCTCTCTCGGGTGGCTGCACTCACTGCCTGTGGCTTTCCTCAGCGGGCATCTCACGTTCTTAGCTTCTCCAGCTTCCTGGGGTCTTCACTGCACCTTGGGCTTCGCTCTGACAGCCTCACGCACTGCCCGCTGGGGCTCCTTGCCTGGCCTCCTTAGAAGTCTGGGTGGAGGCCTGGCTGACCCAGCTCCTGCATCCTGCAAACAAGCCTGTCATCCTTACTGACTGTGGTGGGGTCAGGCCAAAAGTCCTTGTTTGCCTGCATAGCCAGCCTGTCCTCCAGTAGTGCCCCGTGTCTCACGAGGCCCAGATGTGCTGGCTGGGTTTAAAGGCCTATTCCAGCGTGGAGAAGAAGGTATGTCTGACATCTGGGGCCCTGCCCAAGAGCAGGGCACACAGACACGGGGCCCCCTGGGTCTGCCACCCTTTGTCACTTTGCAGCCCTAAGGGCTCCTTTTGTATCCCTGTGACTGTAATTTAGGAAGATGGTTAAAACTTGGCCTGGGTAAGGCAGACTCCACTGACATTCACATAATTTAAAGCATTTTTTTCTCTCCAGCCAAAAGTACCTAGAAAACTTTTTGCGTTGATTCTCTTATTTGCTGTTTCTCAACTCAGAATATTAAAACAAAACAAAACAAAGCAAGGGAGTTACCAGGGTGGGAATGACTTTCTTATAATGGATGTTGACTTCAATTCCACTTTCCCACGTGATAAGCCGGCAGGTCGTCTTGTTTGTGTGCGTCCTCCCGGGGAGTTTGGAATAACCATCCTCAGGGCTGGGGCGGCTGCATGGGTGGGCGTTATTGCGGGAAGTCCCCAGACTGAGGCTTCCACGCTCGCACCCTTGTGCCAGCCCTGCCCCGGACAGGCCGGCTCACTCTCAGCGTGGAGAGGCGCTCTGAAGGGCCTGCCGTCCTTCACAGGCTCCACAGTGTTTCCCGAGCGCTTCACCCTCCGCACGCTCTGTCTTCTCACGGAAATGCTGTCTGTGTGTGCGACGTGTTTGCACCTCGTTCCATGCAGGCTGTGGATGGGTGTTCCAGGGACCTGAGGAAACACTCACACACTCAAAGTGGTCCAGGGCACGCATCTGCCCTCACATTTAAACAGAAACAAATGGTTCTGGCCCGAACTACCTATGTCTCTTCTTTCCTAAGATTTGTGATGGATCCCTGTAAACCCCCCTAAGGAGTGGAGGAAGAAAGCAGAACCGATCCCCTCCCCACCTCTGCACTTCCCTTCCCCTTGGAATAATCCCACCTCTTGGGGTTACGTATAAATCCAGACACAGATGACTCTGACTTGTGTCTGATTACAAAGGTCCAGGCTGGTTTTGGCTTCAGCTGAAATTGGGCTTTTGCCATGGGGCCCACGTTCCGCCCACTGGGGAGAGTGATGCGCACTGTAGATGAAGGCTAAACAAGGCTCGAATGGCCCCCCCAGCCCGCTCCTTTGGGAAGGCCACCCACCTGCTCCGGGCTCCTGTCTTCGTGGATAAGCGGGAACCTGGGGAAGCAGTCTGACATCAGAGCTTTCTAGAAAACCAGCCCACCTGCTCCCGGGGTTGACTCCCACCCTGGGTGTGCGCGGCCCCGCACACGGTGTTTGCGTGTTGGGCTGAGAAGGCTTCCTGTCCAGAAAGCTTGCCCCAGGCTGCAGCGAAGGCCTTTGTCATCACAGAAAAATTCACTCAGACCTCATTTTATGGAGGGAAAACGAATGTCCTAGGGTGTTTTAGAAGCTTCTTTCACAGGGAGAATGGGGGCAATAGAGTTTTCTGGTTAAAGTGAATGAATTCCTGCCCCCAAATTCAAGTAAACATAACACCCACTACCTCCAGTGTTAACCAGGAGACAGGAAAAGCCGCCACTGAGTGGTGGCTCGCCCTGAGCCAGAGCTTTCCGTCTCGCCGTCCCATGCTCGCTTGACGTGGTCTCCCTCGCGCAGCTGAGGGCGCCATGCCCTATTGGGGCCAGCAAGTGCCCGTCATGCTTGTCCCAAGCTGTCTCTGCAGGGGCCCACGTTTCTTCATTTAAACCCTCCTTCTGTGGGGAAAGGGACCCTGAGTTCTCCAGTGTAGCCGTATTGCAACCTTCCTTCCGGGGCTAAATGCGTGAGTCTGGGGTAAGTCAGGTTCCATTCCAGGAATCCAATCCAGTTCTTTTTTTTTGGAGGCAAAGAAAAACTGGTGAAGCCGTCACCACACTTCAGGAAGTTTGGAATTTCCTCACTACTCCCGTGAAAAATGATTTTGGAGAGGCAGAAGTAGAGACAGCAGCCCTGAGCAGCTGGAGAATGAGGGGCACCCACCCAACCCCACCCTGCCCCTGCACGCTCTCTCACCAGCCCTACGCAGGATGTCCACTCACCCCGTCCCAGCGTGCCCTGTGGCGTCAATGCAGCAGCGTATGAGAGGCCTGCTCTGCAGTCCCAGCCTCTTCTCTGTGGGACCAGCCCAAGTGCAGCCCTCATGTCCCGTCTTGCCCAGGGACCGTGATGCATGCCTACGGGGGGTCTTGCTGACTGCTGGCCAGGACGCGGCGCATTTGTTTATTCCTCTCATTTTCAGATGAGAAGGCTAAGAGCTGAGGGCAGTTCACAATACCTCAGTGTGCAACCAACTCATGGGACAAACGAATGAAATTAAAGCTCCCAGAACCTGTGACTTGGGTCAGACTAGCGTGGCCAGCAGCACAGTCCCCGCTCGGCTGGACCCGGCAGCATCAGGGCTCTGGTGCGGTATTTGATCCACTCACGGGAGGAACGTGATGTTAAATCTCACAGGCTGATTCTGGGGACAGGACTGGACCAGCCTGGCAACGGTCAGCTTCCCCAGCAGACGGCACTGGTGCCCTCTGGAGAAGATGTGGGCTGGGGGAGACGCCCGTGGACTCGCACTGGTGAGTGTGCTGTGAGGGGAGCCCTTCTGGCTGCTGGGTCCACCCATCACCCAGACAAGGTGTGATTGCTCCCTACATGTCTCCTAGGGAGCTGAGCACACTGCGCCAGGAGACTCAGGACCATGCACCTGGTCAGGTTAGGCTTTGACATCACGTTCTCTCCAGGTCTTGACCCTTTCCTGGCCACAGTGTTAGTCTTCCAGAGGAGACTACCCTCGCCCACCATGCCCAGATGGCAGCTGGCCTTTCAGGGAAGCCAGGTCAGAGCCATGCCAGGGCAGGGGGCCCTGCATGCCAACACAGACAGTACTGTGCCTGTTACACCTGCAGGTGGTCAGGGAAGTGTACGGCTCCATCAGGGCAAAAGGCCTGAGGCCTCTTTCCAAAGCCAGCCCTAAAGAATCTGGTATGATTTCGATCTGTTCATAAAAACTCACGGTTGGTTCCTATGAAGCCCGGAGTATTCGAGTAGCTGGTCCAATACTCAGCCCCGGCAGGACTTGCCCCAACGTTGCTGCGTGCAGGAGCTGGGCTGTGCTTCCGGTTTCCTCTTTTCATGGAGAGGAGGGGGAGGGGGAGAATGGTTTGTGAGCGTGCAGATTGGAGTATGATTTCTGCTGCTCATCTCGTACTTCCCTGCTGAGATGGTTTAGCTGCTGCTTTGAAAGGCATCCTTCGCATTCTCTCTTTCCTCCAGTTGCTATCTTCCAGTTGTAGGGAGTAGTTAGGAAACGTCACTTCAGCTTCAGGTCTGTGGGCTTAACCCCACTGGGACGGCTTCCAGGGGCCCGGAGACAGCTGTTGCCCCACACTGGCGAGCCCTTCTGCCAGACTACCCGCGACAGCCTTCTCAGGAGTGATGGGTCTCGGGTGTGGTTGGAGTGTCCTGGGGTTCACGTGCTGGAGGTTCAGGCCCCAGTGTGATGATGGTGGAACCTTCGAGGGGTGGGGGCTGAAAGGAAGGGGTGTCATTCTCAGAAGGGGTCAGTTGCTGGTCTCGGGGTGAGTCAGGTCTCCGGAGCCAGGTTGTACAGCTGGCCCTCCCTGCCCACACTCCGCAGGTCCGCAGCCACCAGCTCCCAACCTCCGGCTCCTTAGCCCCCGCTCAGCCAGGGTTTGATGTCAGGGACCCTCTCCGGCGGCTCTCAGGCAGGGCCTCCTCATCTAGGACCATGAGCTACTGAAACCTCTTCTCTTTATAAGGTTCCCATGCTCAGCACTTTCTCGTAACAGAAGAAAACGGATGATCACAGGCAGCGCCCACCCGGCAGGCATTGTAGGAGGTCAGTCACCATGCAGGAAAAGAAAAGGCTTTCTTAACAAAACTGGCCACTTCTCCATCTCCCTGTGACTCTGGATTATGGAAATGTCTTAAAACCAATTCTACTCTAACCAGTGCCTCGGAAGCTGGCACTGAGCTGTAGAAAAGCTCCAGGGGGCCATTTGGCAAGAGCCTTGCACTAGGCGCGCAGTGTGTGCCCTGCCCAGACGGCTCCTGCTGGGATGGGAGGTGAAGGAAGCCTGAAGTCATGATATGACCAATAATTTAAAAAACTCTCTGCTGAATATTACTTTCTACCGCGTGGCTGTCCGGGGACAGCACAGGTGTTGTCTCGCTCACTCCCACCTGCAGTGCACGTGTTCAGCCGGGACGGACCTCCTCCCTGTCTGTACTCAGGGACCATTAACCCACAGGGGCATTGTATTAGACGCCCGAGCACGGAGCAGGATGAAACCAGCCTGGAATCTTGTCCTTGCCATTTACTACCTGTGAACCCCTGGGTAGATTGCTTAAGCTTCAGTTTCTTCGTTTATAAAATGAGCCTCATAGTGCTTGCGCCACAGAGCAGTCTGGAGGAGCGACTGAGAAAGCAGCCTGTGAGTAACTCAGGACAGAGCCTCCCCGATAGTGCGTGCTTGATAAGCAGTAATGGGATTACTGTGACTACTCTCAGCAAGTGTTGTTAGACTGTTTGAGCCATACATGAGCAGGCTTTTTCCAATACAGCCCCTAGGAAGTAAAGATGAATCCAGTTCCTCTCCTAAACCTCTCCTCTCGGCCACCCGCTCCATCTGCAGGGTGCACCAGGGAGGCAGGGGCTGGAAGCCACTGTCCAGCATCTCCCCGGCACCTTCCAGAAGAGCCAAAACAGATGCTTGCTGTGAGCACAGTGCACCCCAAAACAGTACCCCAAACTCAGAAGTGAGAGGGAGTTAGATCACACAAAATTAAGGTCGAGTCGTTGGTCAGAGCCCTAGGCAAAGCATGGGGAGCGTCCCTCTAAGGCAGCGATGACGGGTGCATGGGAGGGAAATGCTGCGCCAAGGACAGATCCTGTAGTTATTTGACATTTTCATTGAATTAGAAGAATTCTGCTTAGTGAAATCTCTTCAACATTTTATAGGGTGACCTGTCCTTCTTCAGCACACGTCAGAGTGTGCCGCCATGAGTGGTGGGGGAGACAGGAAGGGGTTCTCCTCCACCCCCTGGGGCCTGAGCCGGTGCTCAGCGTGGTGATGAAGAGTTTCAGCTGGGTGTGGAAGTGCAGGCTTGTAATCTCACCGTGCTGGGAAGCTGAGGCAGAAGGGTTGCAAGTCTGAGTCCACCTGCACAACTTAGCAACTGAGTCAGACCCTGTCTCAGAATAAGAAAAGCTTTTAAAAAGGACTGGGGACGTAGTTGAATGTGAAAGCCCTGGGTTCAACCCCCAGTACTAAGAAAAGAAGGAAGGAAGGAAGGAAAAGGAAAAGGAAAAGGAAAGGAAAGGAAAGGAAAGGAAAGGAAGAAAGGAAAGGAAAGGAAAGGAAAGGGAGAGAAAGGAAGAAAGAACCTTCAGGTTTCAGACTCTCCAGCCAAAACCTCTCTGAACTCTTCATGTGGACTGTGGTGTAAGGGCAGCTGGCTGTCGCTCTCCACAGTGGTGACCACATCGTGGCCTTAGGGGATCTTGCCTTCGCGTGATCTCTCCCTTAGGAGAGTGGACACAGGCTCCGCCCTCACTCCCAGTGGTGTGGTGGAATACAGGGGTACCGTTTCAAAGTTGAGGGATAAGACTAGAGAGTCAAAGTGGAGAGAGTGGCCCCTAATGCCCCTGGGAAGGGCAGGTCCCCCTGTGGATGTGCAAAGCTGTCAGACACATGCAGTAGCCAGCCTGTCCCTCTGCCCGGAAGATACCTGGAAATGGGGGAGGGGGAGATGGGTGGCTTCCTCCAGAGCTCTGCAGCTTACGCATTGGGCCACAAGGGAAACCTCTCTCTGGAGGCACAGAAAGCAGCCGGACGATTTTGCCACCACCACACTGAAAACCAGGGGGTGCAGTGTGGGGTTAGGGTCTCGGTGACCAGCATGCACCAGCTGTGTTGTACTTCTCAGGAATGCATACTAGGGCCCTGTCCATCTGCTGCTAGAGCATGGAGAGCTGTTTCAGTCACTAGTACACTAGTGAAAGCCTGAGAGATGTTAGTAGGAAGTATTTTCTGGTCAGACAGAGCCAGTTACCCTGCATTCACAAATGGAAGTCCTGCAACTTTGAGCTACTTCCCATATGTGCCTTTGTGCTCCCCTCACCCAAGTCCTGTCCCCCCAGCACTTTCTGGGGCAGGAGCCTCCTGGTCTTTTCTGAGTGTGTGGTCTGCCAGAGGGACAGTACACATCCCCGTGCCCCAGAGCGCCACTGGGGGTGACTGGATGGACCTGCCTCACTCCCGTCTCCCTTCTTTCCATCAGGGAAGCCTGGAGCTTGAAGGGTGCTTAGCCGCCTATGTGACACGCTAACCCTGTCCTCACCCCTGTCTGTAGCCCCCTGGGGTTAGTGAATTTGGAGAGGAAAACAGATCATTTTCTGAGGCGGGGTGTGTCTTACGATGTAGCTGAGGCTGGTCTCAAACTTGCTATGTAGCAAGGCTGGGCTTGAACTTGCTGTCCTCCTGTATCAGCTTCCAGAGTGTTAGAATTACAAACCTGTCATTAATCCAACCAGGAAAATGGATCTTTACTTTCACCAATCTTGACCCAAACCTTGGTGGTTCCTTTGTTCTGTAGCCTGTAGCCTCCTGCAGAGCGTTGGACTTTTACTAGCACAACCAAGGTGTTTTGCCAGTGTGTTTTAGGTATCGCCGGTATCCTCAGGGGGTTTGTGCTCATCACATCTCCAGAACTACAGTGGTTAGACTTCCTGGGACACTTTAAAAGTGTGTTACCCACACAGAATTAAACATGTAAGGTGGCACAGGAAGTCAATTTCAGGGGATTACTGTTGTTAATATCGTGGGCGGCCTGTGTAATTTTATGAATTTAATTTTACGTGCTTACAGACATTATTGTGAAGCGGGATTGGTAGCCTGTCTCAACGCAGGGCACCATGGCACTTGGGCACAGGTGTGCACATGCGCGCACGCATACGCATGCATGCACACACCCCTTTTGCTCAGGACACAGGGTAAGAAGGGAAGTTGGTGGCGAGGACCTACCCGATATACCTACTCTGAAGACAAATTAAAGATGGAGTAAGCACTACTGTCCAGGCGATTATCTTAGCCTGTGCCCTCATCACACAGAAATTAACCTTGGCTTCAGGAAGTCTGGGAAATACAGATTTTGGCTCTTGAACTTGAGCAGGTTGCAGGAGTGCCGAGAAGTCAGAGAGTGGTATCGGGGAGCAGTGGGGCAGGGCTGGTGTCCACTCTTTTTGGCTGTCCAGGGATGGTGGTGTCTTGGAGATGAGCTGCACTTGTCCAAGGGTGACTGGCAGAGTGGCACTCATGCCACGTCCCTCCCAGAGTCCCTGGCACGCAGAGCCCTGCAGTGGGAGCAGTGAGCTCCAGGGGCCTTCAGGGGCCGAGATTACAAGCCTGGGTCGCTGCTGCGGTGTTCGGGAAGCATCCCGGGGACCCTGCACACTCAGCCCTCTAACACATTAGGTGCTTTTGACCTAAAACATCCAGCACGGCTCCTGTGAGGCAGGCAGGACACAGAGCAGTGTGGACTTGGCCCATCGGGGAGGGAGGACTTTCTCCCACTAGTGGCACTGAAGGCTGTCACCTAAGTCCTGTCATGCCTCTGTGTTCGAGCTCCTCGACAGCCTGTGAACCAGGCAGGGCAGATCTCACTCCCACAGGAGGGGCGCCTGGCAGTGCCACTCATGGTGGCAGAGGGACGGGTGAGCCTTGAGGAGACCTAGGCTTCGGCTTCCTGTGCAGCCTCATCCCCTGAGAGGAAGCTGGTTCTGCCTTCTGGCCCTGCTCAGCTCGCAGTGTGGGCTCTGCCACGTTCCCAGGGCAGGCTGCTGCTTTTTCATTATCTTACTTATTTTGCTTTTCATCCTGGTGATTTTTATTTTTATGCCACCAACTCAACAGATGTCAGAAGCCCAGGTTTTTCCAAAAGCCCACTTTAAAAGGTGAGCCTCCGCGCTGGTTGCTTTTGGGCCCCCTCGCTTTGTTGGCCCTCAGTGGGGCCTCTCTCCTCTTGGGTTCCTGACAGTACAAGGCACCAGACAGCAAGGCTGAGCTTGTCTTTTATGAGGTGTCCCCAGACTCCCTGTGTCACTTCAGCCGGCTGGTTTACCCCACGGGAAACTGCCAGGCGTTGTTGCCCCAAAGATGTTTTTCCATGAACTGCGCGGACACTCCTCCAGTCTCTCCCAGAGACTCCAGGGCTTCTCTGGTTGCAGGAGACCCAGCAGGGACAGTTCAGAGGCCTGGCGCCCACACGGCTGTGAGCCTCAGGGGCTGCTTGCTGTGCTGGCTCCTTCGCCAACATCTGGGGACCATCACAGACGCTCTGAAGGGTGGGAGAGACTCTCACCCAGAGGGGCAGAGCTGGCCAGGCCAGGACACGGGGGAGGCTCCTGCAGGCTGCGGTGCCTTTCAGCAGCACTTGCCACGAAGCCCAGCTGTGCGCAGAGGACATGGTGGCCTCAGGGGCTGTGGGGGTAACTACATGAACAGTGAGAACAAAGGGAGGGGCATGGGTCACGCAGCTGTAATGGGAGACAGGCGCGTGGAGAGGCCGAGGAGGGTGCCGTCCTGAAGCGCAGTCCCTAAACTGAGCAACTTGTCCACGAGGCCATGGGGACGGTGACAGACGGAAGCCCCAGGCCCATGCGCTGAAGTTCAGAGGCAGTGGTCCCGGGGGACAGCGTGCACTTTAGAAAGAGCCTGGGGGGCCCTAGTGGCACAGCAGTCCTGAGGGATGGGCTTTGGCTTGTAGCTGAAGATCCGTGGCTCCCTGCGAGCCCATGCTATGCTGGCCTTCCTGGGTGGAATCACGGCCTCCCCTGAGACCCTTTCAGCTCTCCTCATCGGTCCCACAGATGGAGCTCTGAAGAGGCCACAGGGACCTGAGGCTGGGGATGGGACAGGGAAGAGGCCCGGGGCTGCCATGATGGCTCTGTCCCTGGCACATTTTGTTAAGCGTCCTTTTCCTTTGCTGTCTGAGGGGTATGGAGTCACATTGCTGGTGCCCAGGGTCTGAGAAACCACCTGAGAAAGCTACCCTTTCTGGACGGAAAGTCCTTGCAGGGTTCCCTGCCCTCCTTCTTGCCCTGCTTCCCAGAGCCCCACCCTGTAAAGACTCACCCAGCCGTGTAGCTTTGGACTTTATCTTGGAGCTTTCCCTATCCTCCAGAGCTGGAAGCCTCTGAAGATATTCTTCTGCCGAGTGCAGTCCCTGTCCCCAAAGAGCCTTTTGTTGTGAAAGGAGAAAACCAAACAAGAAACAAAGAACAAGGGTTGGGGGTAAGACTCTGGAACTCAGAGGTGCCCGGCGAGACCTGAGGCTTGGCAGGTTGTGACGAGAGCAGCAGGGAGGAGCAGAGGATGTAACCTCTGGGGACACCTAGCAGGGCCTGGACTGCTGGTAGGATGCTCCTCAGCCTGGACAGTGGACAGAGCTGCTCTTGGAATGGAAGCTGCACCTCCTCCATCAGCCAGATGAGGCCTGCGATAGAAAGGCAGGCTCTCAGTAGACAGCTCCTGACTTGATCCTTTATGTCTGTTTATTCAGAACCCCTTGGGACCCCACCCTGCTCTGGGGAGAGAGTTCTTACGTGTCTTACACCAGTGACAAAGGGCTCCATACAGAGCTACTGGTACTTGCAGGTTGTGTGACCCTGCAACCCCTGCCCAGCTCTTCTGGCCACACCTGGCCTGGTTGGCATACCTGCACCCCAATTCTGAGTTGTGAGAGCAGTGTGGGAGAGCTTGAGATTGACAGAAGGATGCTAAGCAGCGCCCTCAGCCTGAGCAGGCAGCAACACTGCAAACTGCCCATCACCAGGAGGGGCACCCTCTGTTTCTCCCTACCTGCTGGTCCTTCCTGTGGTGGCCCAAAGCTCACACTCCGTCTCTGCCTTTCTCCCTCACCTTGCACTTTCTTGTCACTAGCCTCCCCGTCACCTCTGCTTCCAGAGGGCATTTGAGCCTGTGGAGGATGCAGCCCAACCTGGAGCCGGCTTCCCATCCTGCACACGGTGCCTCCTGATGTGATGCTGGGCACCTGCCTGCCGTGCGCCCAGCAGCCTGCCTGTGCCCGGTTTTCATGCACCCCCAAATATCTCCAGCGCTCCGTGCAGAGGGGAGCAGTAAGGATTTTCCCCCAGTCTCTATCTCAGCTTTGACTGTGAGCATCTTTACCTGATTTCTGTGCCTGTGCCTCACTTGATTCAGTCCGCAGGACACTTAAATTAGTACAAGCGCAGAGTCCCTGAGTGTTTACTATGTGCCTAATCCCAGAGCTCATACCTTCATGTACTCTGCAGACCAGAGAACACTGGAAAGGGGAAGCAGGGGGCTGGGAGGAACACAGGCTCCTCACAGAGGTGGGGGTGAGATGCTAGGTGGGCACAAGGGGCTCCGCACCCTCGCCAGGGGCTGATGCATGCCATATTCACTGCTAAGAAGCAGGGGTTTCCAGGGATGTCCCTGACTTCTGGGGCTCCTTCTCTTCCTTGGATGTTTCTGCTAGGGTTCAGAGGAAGCTCCTATGAGCACAGAAGTTCAGGAGGTGTGAATCCTCTGCCAGAATGGAAAACATCATTGTTCAGGGGTAGAAATTGATAAATGTGATATCAGAACGTGAATTTTCCTTCCTTTCTTTCCCTTTGCCAATGTGTAGGGGAAGATGGAACTAAGGTAGAAAACTCACTTTAAGAATTAAGTAAAACAGAATCACCAGAGCATTCCAAACATGGTTTTCTTTACTGGTGCACAGCACCCTGCCAGTCTGTCACCCTCCACACCACCAACCTCCTTATCTGGCACCTTCCCCACCCATCATCCTCTCTGCCAGACAGAGGTCCACCCGGGACCCAGCCTGTAGCCAGGACCATGGATGGTAAATGGCTTCCCTCCCATGTCACTAGGCCGTCCTGGGGCTCCAGGTCCTAGAAGAGGGCACCTCCTTCCACTGAAGATTGGGTGTTTCTGACCTTGCGATCTGGGGGCTAGAAGGAATAAGAAAGTCTGCACAACTCGACTGCTGTGGTTTGGTGTGGTCTGAGCAACTCCCAGGTCCACTGTGATTAAAACTCAGGTCTTTAGGGTGGCACTATTGGGAGATACGAGAACTGTCAGGGGTCACTGAGGGCGCCCTCGGGAGAGTCTGTGGGACCTGGTCAGTCCCTGTGACTTCCTGCAGGTGATACAAGCTCTTCCGTATACTCACCTCCCTCCCTGTTGAACTTCAGCAATGGAGAGTGAAACAACCATTTCCTAACTGTGCCGCCTTGAGTGCTTCAGTGCAGTTGTAGAAAGCTGACTAATGCATGTACTCAGGAAGTTCTGGTGTTCTGAGCTTGGGGTCCCTCTAAAGGACTGGACTTGGAGATGCTGTGAGCACCCTGCTTTACATGCTGTCCCCCAGATGTCATCTGCAGAAGGAGAATTAACCCTTGACCTAATGTCTGCCTCCTGGGAGCTCTGTCTTGCTGACTGGCTGGAATATTCCAGGCCCTGTGCAGGGGGTGGGGTGGGGTGGGTAGATTCGCAGGGGAAATGGAGACATGTGTATTGAATGGAGAAGGAATAGGAGGCCCAAACTACCACAAAATACTTCTTTGGCTCTTGGATATCCTCTGTACACATTCCCACCCTCACATCCAAGCAGCTTGAGTCTCAGTTAAGGAAACCCTGCAGTGGTTAGTAATATCCTATAGTCTATCTAATAAAGCAAGCATGCTACATGTGAAATGTCTACACCCCAAAAAGCTTTACGAAGGCCTCTCTGGAAACATTCTTTGGGGAGTGTGTCATTTACTAAGAAGCCATTCTACATAATGCCATAAAAATGCTTACCTTGGCTCACATGCTGAACCCTTAATCAAATACCAGTGCGTAGCTGAAGGCTGCCAAGACGCTGGATGAAAGCCACCACGATTCCTCCCTACAGGGCAATAAGGAGATGGAATCCACATCTTCCACACAATATGAATGAAGGACAAAGGGAGTGGGGAACAGTACTCAGTGAATCTGCTGCATGTACCTGAGATGACAAAAAAGCTGGTTCTGCACATTCATATTTTATTGCAAAGGAGTTGTTGCCAGTTGGCTGGATTTGCTGCTTGGATGAAGAAATGCTGCCACCCTAACTGCAAATACTGCTGCTTTTTAACAACCCTAGGCACAAGTTCACTAAGTCAGTCACGGTGAACCACCAGCGGTTTTCAGTAGGCAATGTTCACAGGCTAGGAATATCGGCAAAATGCCTATGATTATGCTAGAGAGGAAAAATGAAGAAAACAACTCTACCTTCTATGAAAGTATCTCAAACACCAAACAGTGATAAAACCTAATGAACCTAGACTTCAAACTAGAATTTTCAGTCTCTTTTTTAAATGAAAAGGGCAAATGTTGCACAAGGTCTTCCATTCTTTGATTTTTTTCCCCCTTATAATTCCATATTTATGAGAAAATAGTCTAGATGCTTTAACTCTTTCCTGGGCAGTTTCTTGACATGGTCCCTGGAATTTTGACAGGGGAGCACTATTGATTATTTGGAAAGTCACTTGGTCTAAATTATAAACTCCTGAAACTCACCACCAGAGGCTCACAAAAATTCTGAGATTTCTTACGTCCTGGTAAGTAACTATAGAGGCTGATAAAGACCAGAATTCATCTATCCATTCACTCACCCACCATTTACCCATTCTTCTATCCATCCACCTACCATGCACTCATCCACTTTCCTGCCATGTATCTCTCTTTCCATCCATCCATCATCCATTCACCCACCATTTATACAATTTATTCACTATCCACCCACCTATCTAGTTACCCATCTACCATGCACCTACCCACCATGTATCTCAGCATGCAATGGTTCAGTTAGTCAAAATTCAGAGGAGATATTGAACAAATGATATCTCTAAATTGGTTTTAGACAAATGTGTTCCACAGGAAGTTAGCTGTGACTTTCTTAAGGCAACAGAGCATGGCACATTCATGGAAGAGACGTGTGCCACATTCAGGGAAGGGATGTGTCCCAAGGGATTCGGGCACGTCATTCATGTGTTGAGCATGAGGTCAGAAGCTGGCTTAAAGCTGAAACTGAAGAAAGCTAACAATGCTTGAACATCAAAGAAAGTGACAAATGCGGGTCACCCAAGAGATCGCCATATGATTACAAAGGAGGCATGTGGCAGAGAGACAAATTCAAAAGATAGTGTGACTTAAGTGATTGCTTGAGAGGTGCGAGAAACCCGTATCTAAAATTTGATGACTAGGGAAAGGGAACTTGCCAGTTTACTAGACCAACTTCAGCATAAGTCCTAACAAAGCCTCTTCTAAATCACATACCCTTACCTCGTCAGTATTTCTTTGTGGAGTAGAGCAGGCTGAGCTGATAACACTGCTGCCAGCTCCTGGGGCTGGTGCACAAAAGTGCAGAGAAGGTGTGTTAGGTGGGGCCTGCCACCTCCGGAAGAGCTCTTGAGAGCTGTCAGTACATTTTGCCAATTTATGATTTCTGTGGGAACTGAGCAGGAACCATTAGCTGGATGGTAACATCTTGGAAGCCAACACAGGCTCCCTTCCCTTTAGAGAGTCCTGAAGAGGAAGTGGACAGTTTGTCAGCAGGTTCAAGGTCCAGCCCATGTTCGGTTTCCATCTTATACATGACTAATGCATGCCAGCCAGTGACTAGTCTACAAGCAAGAGGAGATGTTTTGATCAGTGCATGGGCTCTGCCATAGAATGTGGCTTGCTTTCTTTCTTTCTTTCTTTCTTTCTTTCTTTCTTTCTTTCTTTCGTCTTTTTTGTTTGTTTGTTTGTTTTGTGGCACCGGGAATTGAACTCACAACCTCGTGCCTGCCAGACAGGCGCTTAAACTGCTGAGCCAAACTCCCAGCCCTAGTTTTTTGAGGCAGGGCCACACTATGTAGCTCAGGCTGGCTGTACGCTCACGTTGTAGCCCAAGCTGGCCTCGAACTCACAATGCTCCGCCTACCTCAGCCTCCCAAGTGCTGGGATTAAAGGCATGCACCACCATGCCCGGCTCATTTTTTAGTCTTTTTGAGATAGGGTTTCACAATGCAGTTCAGGCTGTCCTTGAGCTCACTTTGGTCTCGAACTTGCAATGATCCTCCTGCCTCAGTCTCCCTAGTGCTGGGATTACAGAGTGTGCCACCACACCCAGCTTAGCTTTCTTGGATGCTAGTGGTGTGCTAGCACTCTGCTCAGTTTAGCAGATTTGCTTCTCACATTTCCCAGACAGTTATGTCAAGGTCACTCAGTAGAGTGGCAATACTGGGGGACAGAGTTGGGCAGGGTCACCTCAGAAGGCAGTCTCCTCACATCATCTACATGTTTGGTGACATGTGCTGTGTAGATGTATGTAGCAGTCAGCCAAAGAGGATTTATCAGACTAAGGTGCTCGGGCCCGAAAACGGACCAGTGGAAACAGTGTCCTGTCACCATGACCTCTTGAATCAAAGATGTCTAGATTGAGTGTCTCTTAGGTATTTTGCCTTTTTCTAGCTCTGTTCTCTTTGCGGCATCTGAGAACAGCTTTAGTCTTCTTGTCCTTAACCGTAGAGAAATACTTAGGTCTTTTTTTTTAAAGCAAGCATTGCTTTCTGCTTGGAAAAGCTGCACTGTGGGGCTTGTCATGACTGCATGCATCAGACATTCCTCCTTCCAACCAAGACCTGCAGGCTTCCACTCCACATGCAGATCCATAGCACTCACTGCCCACGTCTACACACAGAGCTGCAAGTTCTACTGCCCTGTCTAGACATGGCACTGTGGGACTTGAAGGCTGGCCACGACCACTCTGTTAAACTTCTGTCTCCTCTGACATCTCCAGGCTGGCTTGTACTGAATTGCTATACCTAAGGGTCTGCTACATATTCTAGTGCAAATAATTTATATGATGACATGTATATATTCACTTCAGTGTTACATATTCACAGAAATAAAATCATGAAACTCTTTCCTGCACCACTGTCAAAACCGCTGCCCACAACTCAAGTTTGTCCTTTATGGCAGGAAAGAACTCCATTGTATAAAAAACACATCTTCTGTATCCATTCATCAGTTGATGGACATTTGGGCTGTTTCCAAGATTTGGCTATTACAAACTGTGCTGCTATATTCATGGGTGTTCATATATTGCTGTGGTATGATGCTTTTAATACTTTTGGGAAGATACCCAGAAGGGGAATAGCTGGGTCAAATGGAATCTGAAGTTTTAGTGTTTTGAGGCATCTCCTCCACTGGTTTCCACAGTGGTTGCACCAGCCTGCACTTCCTTTTCCCCCACAACCCTGCCAACATTTGTTATTGGTTGATTTCTTGATAATAGCCATTTTTTCTGGAATGAGATGGAATCTCAGTGTTGCTTTAATTTGTATCTCTCAAATGATCAGTGATGTTGAACATTTTTTCATGTATTTATTTGCCATTTCTACTTTTTCATCTGAGAAGTGTCTGTTCATTTCAAATGCCCATTTTTGGACTGAGTCTAAATTTGGGAGATCTAATTGTTTTGAGTTCTTTATGTATTCTAGATAGTCTTTTGTCTGAGGAACAGTTGGCAAAATTTTTTTCCCAGTCTGTGGGTTGTCTTTTCACTCTGTTAGTGGTTTCTTTTCCTGTGTAAAAGCTTTTAATAAGATGATGTGTTGGTTAATTTTCTCTTGTTGTTGAGACAAAATATCCCACACCCAAAATTAAGAAAGGAAAGGTTTATTTAGGTCACAGCTTGTGGAGATTTTAGCCCGAAATCAGCTAGCTCCAAGGCAGGGTAGCGTGGCAGAGAGGCACCAGTTCATGGTGGCAGAAGACAGCAAAAGCAATAAGAGCAAAAAGGGAGGCACACCAAGGGAAGACTCTTTCTGTTCCTTATGTTGTACATAGGCCACATCCACTTGGGTGTAGCACTCACCCCCATAACCCCAGCATTGAATCATGAGTCATTCACAAACTCTGGAAGCCCGCCCACATGACCACATGAGGCTTTGGAGGGACATCCAGACTCAAACCATAACAGATGAGATCCCAGTTGTTGATTCTTTGTGGTATTTTCTGTGTGATCAGGGTTTTATTCATAGAGTCTTTGCCTACACCTATGTCTTCAAAAGCTGTGCTTATTCTATCTTCCAACAAATTTAGTATTTCTGTTTTAATATTTAGATCTGTAATCCATTTTGATTGCAGTTTAGTGCATGGTGAGAGATATGGGTCTAGGTTTAATCTTTGGCATGTGGAAAACCAGTTTTTTTCCAGCACTATTTATTAAAGAGGCTATCTTTCTTCCAATGACAGTGTTTGGCTGAGTGTGTTTGCAGTTGTTTCTGCATCTTCTAATCTGTTCCGTTGTTCCTTGAGTCCATTTTTTTTTGTTTTTCTTTTTTTTGCCAGTACCATGATGTTTTCTTCACAGTAGTTTTATAGCATAATTTCAGGTCTGGGATTGAGATGCCCCCTGCCTTGCCTTTTTTGCCCACAATTGCTTTTGCTATTCTAGCTCTCTTCTGGTTCCAAATGAATTTTAGGATTGTTACCCTACTTCTATGAGGTATTTAATTAAAATTTCATTAAATCTGTGTAACAAGTTTGAAAGTATGGTCATTTTTACTATATGTGTTCTTCCTGCCCAAGAACAAGGGACATCTTTCCAATTTCTAATATCCTCTTTGATTTCCTTTTTCAGAGTACCATAGTTTTCAATATAAAGGTGTTTTATTTCCTTTGGTAGATTAGTTCCTAAGTATTTCATCATTTTTTGGTGTTATTGTGAAAGGTGTGGTTTTCATAATTTTTCTCTCAGTGAATCTGTTATTTGTGTATAGGAATGCTATTGATTTTTGACTTTGTTTCCAGCTACATGACTGAATTTGGTTATTAAATCTAGAAGTCTTTGGTGGAGCTTTTGGAGTCTTTCATGTATAATATCATGTCATCTACAAACAATGACAATTTAACTTCTTCCTTTCCTATCCTTATTCCTTTTATTTATTTTTCTTGTCTAATGGCTCTGGCTATTGTTTCCAGACCTATATTGAATAAGGGTGGTGACGGTGGACATCCTTGTCTTGTTCCTGATTTTAGAGTGAAAGCTGTCAATTTTTTACCATTTAGTATGATGTTGGCTTTTGGTTATTCATAGATCGTTTTATCAGATTGAGATAAAGATAATCTATTACAATTTTCTGTAGGGTTTATTTCTTATCATGAATGGATGTTGGACTTTGTCAAATGTTTGTTCTGCTCCTATTGAGATGATCATGTGGTTTTTGTCTTTGGCTCTTTTTTTTTTTTTTTTTTTTTTTTTTTTTTTTTTTTTTTTTTTTTTTTTTTTTTTTTTTTTTTTTTTTTTTTTTTTTTTTTTTTTTTTTTTTTTTTTTTTTTTTTTTTTTTTTTTTTTGTACCAGGGATCAAACTCACAACCTCGCGTCTGCCAGGCAGGCACTTAAGCCACTAAACTAAATCCCTGGTCCCTTGGCTCTGTTAATATGGTGTGTTATGTTTATTGATTTGCATATGTTGAACTATCCCTGCAACCCTACTTGGTAATGGTGTATAATTTTGATTGCTGCTTTCTGTTTGCCAGTATTTTATTGATTTTTGCATCTATGTTCATTAAGGAGATTAACTTGTGTTCTCTTTTTTGGTTAGATCTTTCTCTGTTTTCAATATGAAGGCAATTCCTGCTTCCAGGAATGAGCGTGAAACTGCTGCTTTCCTTTAAATTTCATGAAACAGTTTGAGGAGTAGTGGCATTGTATCTGTAAATTTCTTGCAGAATTTAGCAATGAATCTGTCAAGACTTGGCCTTTTCTTTGTTGATAAGTTTTTATTATTTTTGATAAGTTTTTAATTAAATTTTCAATTTCATTGACTGATACTGATTATTTAGAATTTTTATATCTTTTGATTCAGCTTTAGTAATTGACTTGTAACTAGGAATTTGTCCATTTCTTCTGTGTTTTCCTTCTTACTACAATTCAGGTTCTCAAAGTAAAGATTGAAGATATTCTGGAATTCTGTGGGATCTGTTGTGACTTCACCCTTTTGATTGCATGGATTTGAATCTTTTCTTCCCTTTTTTTGATAAGGTTGGCAAAGGATTTGTCAATTTTATTTAATCTTTCAAAGAATCAACTATTCAATTCATTGATTCTTTGTATTGTTTTCTTAGTCTCCATTTCTTTAATTTCTACTCTGATCTAATTTCCTCCTGCGCTATGAGCTTTGGGCTTGACTTGCTGTTCTTTTTTTAGAAACTTGAGGTTCAACATTGGGTTATTTATATGCACTGTCTCTGTTTTTCTGATATGGGAATTCACCACTACAAATTTCCCTCGTAGGACTGCTTTCATTACATCCAATAAGTTACAGTAAGTTCTATTGTCATTATCATTTAATTGTAGAAACTGTCTAACTTCTTTTTTAATTTCATCTTGACCCATTGGTTGTTCAGAAGGGTATTATTTAGTTTCCATATGTTTATGAAATTTTTGTGCTTTCTTTTGCCACTGATTGCCAATTTCATTGCACTATGATATGATAATATGCATGGGATAATTTCAATTCCTTTGTATTTACTTAAGCGTATTCTATGAGCTAGTGCGTGGCCTATTTTGGATAACATCCTGTGTGCAGCTGGGAAAAATGTGTATCCTGATGTTTTGGGGTGGAACACTCTGCAGACATCTACTAAGTCTGTTTTTTCAAAACTGGCTCAGTTCTGATTTTTCTTTGTTGATTTTTTGTCTATTTGATTTATTTGTAACAATGGGATATTGATGACCTCTGTTGTTTTATCAGTGCTTATTTGATTTTTCAAGTCCATTGATGTTGTTTTATGTAGTTGGGTATGCTGGTATTTGTGCATGTAAATTCATGATTGTTATCTGTTCTTCTTGAATTATTCCCTTAACAAGTATGTAGTGAGCTTCTTTGACTCTCTTGATTGATCTCAGCTTGAAATCCACTTTGTCTGCAAATAAAATAGCTTTTCCTGTTTTTTTCTGGGTTCCTATTGCATGGAGTATTGTTTTCCATCCTAAACTTTCAGTGTATGAATTTCTTTTTGAGTTAAATGTGTTTCTTATACACAGCATATTGTAGACCTTGTTTCTTGATTCATTCTGCCAATCTGTTTCTTTTGATTGGTGAATTATAGACCATTACATTGTCAGTTACAACTGACGTGTATTGACTTACTCTTGTCATGTTATTTTACTTTTGTTGGTTCTCTTTCTTTCTCCTTTTTAATCGCTTACCACAGTTGATGGGTTCATTCTGTTGGAGCTCATGGAGTTGTAGTCTTCATTACTTTTTCTAGAATATCTGTCAGAATGTTTTTGAGTGCTGATTGGGTGGTCTGTCTTGGTTACTTTTCACTCATTACCAAGACAAAATACCTGACACCCAAAGTTAGGGAAGGAAAGGTTTATTCTCACAGTTTCTTGGGAGTTTCAGTCCATTAGTTGGCTCCAAGTCAGCATGGTGGGGCAGGGCTGCCTTTCACGGCAGACACCAGCAGCAAGATGCGCTGGTGAGAGAGAAAGAGAGAGAGAGAGAGAGAGAGAGAGAGAGAGAGAGAGAGAGAGAGGGAGAGAGAGAGGCGGAAGTGGAAGCGAACAAGAGGAAGACCCGCCTTCCCTTACACTGTATGTCGGCTCCACCCCTGGGTGGGCACAGCACTCACATTGCCACACAACAAACCAATAACAAACCAATAACTCAGCCCCATCAAAAGTATACGAGGACTTGGGGGTACATAGCATATTCCCTGATACAGTGGTCATAGATTTTTTCAGGTGTTCTTTGTCACAGAACTATCATTTCTCCACCAGTTTTGAAAGATAGTTTTGCAGGCTACATCAATCTGGGTTAGAAGTTGTTTTCTTTTAGGTTTTGAAATACTTCACTCCAAGTTCTCCTTTAGGGTTTGTGTTGAGAAATGTACTGTGATTCTGATGGGCTTTCCTTTATAGGTGATTCATTTTTTTTCTCTAATAGCTTTTGCTATTCTCTTCTGTTGATTTTCTGGAATCTTAGCTATTCTATGCCTTAGAGTAGATTGTTTTATTATCAGGGCTATTTGGGGTTTGTATGCCCCACTTATATGTATGTCCACTTATTTTTCCATTCTTGGGAAGTTTTCTGTTAACAGGTTCTTTAAATGTCATTTGCACAATCTGCTTTTTCACTAACTCCAATCAATCTTATCATATTCTTTTTTGTATTATCTAGCAACTCTTACGTTGATTTTTCATGGTTCCTTGCTATCGTTAGGAAATCTTTCCTTTCATGATCGCAAATTGTAGATCTGTTGGTGAGATCTGATATTCTGTCCTAACACTGGTTCATTCTGCTGCATATATTTTCAGTAGCATTTTTAATCTCTGAGTGTCTCTTTCCATGTTTCATGGATTCCATTTCTTTATGTTGGGCATTCATGGTTTCCATAATTTCCCTGTTCATCTATTTTTTAAATATGTGTATCTACTCTATATTTATTAATAAGGTCCTCCATTATGGTCATCATCTTTTTAGTTATTTGTGAAGTTGTTTGTAATTGCCCTTTTTTCTAGAGCCCCATTCATGTGTTTTGTTCCTTCTGCTGTTACCATTTCAGAGAGTTCAGGTGGAAAGCCTTCGAACTGTTGCACCTCATTCTCCACTGGGTTTGCCTCTGATGAACTAGAAGTGTGGTCTTGCCTCTTATATTTGTATCTTCTTATTTTCTGTTTTTCTTTTTTTTTTGCTTTAATTTTTGTATTGATGCCTGTAAATTGCTTATGGTAGGTGGCTTTATTGCTAGTATTAAGAACACTCAGGAAAGACTAGTTTTGGAGATGTCTTACAGATATTTCTGGCTTTTGACTTTTGAATCTGTTGCAGGGTCCTACTCTTTAATTTATTATAAATGAGAAGCTGCTGTCTATTTGGCTTAGCTACTGGTTCTTTGGTAGTGGCCTATAGTATTGTTCATGACACTCAGAAAACCTCAATCTTGGCATAAAAGAAAGAACAACAGATTAGATCGACTATGTCACCTTGGCTAAAGTAGTATAATTAGTATTAACAATAGCGTCAAGCACAGTCTATAAAATAACCAACTGTAGTAACTATTGATTTCTCACCTTTAACCATATGAACTAGACTTGTGGTAATATAACAAAATCTAAAACAAACCAGGAAATTGTATGCAATAAAAATGCCCTGGATATGGCAATGTCACACTCAGAGGAGAGCATTTCAAAGGGATTGGGGAAAAAATAGAAAAGTAGAAGACAAAGAGATTAGAAGGCTGGAGGACAGAAAAATTACTCAAACTATGAGAAACTGTCGAATAAGACAGAAGAGAAGGAAAGACTGGCTGAAACTGTTGCTGAGGGTGAAGGCAATATGGAAAGCAATGCAGAAAGTAAAAGCATAAGTACCACCTACACCTGCAAAAGTAGTTGCAGAAATGAGGATTGTAATTTCTTTTAGTATTTTTTATTTTAAATAGAATAAAACAAAACAGAACAGAACCAAGCAAATCAGAACAGAACAATGTAATCAACACAGGACTTCAAAACACGAAAATAGGAAATCAACAATGGCTACCATAATATCTCTCTTGTTCTTCAAAATAACTGTCCACATCATCTCACACAATACAATCAAGCAAAGCAAAACAGAACAAAACCAATCAAAACAAAAGAATGAAGGCATTACATGACTTCAAAGCAACAGGAAATCAACCATGGCTACCATAATGTCTCGTTTTCTTCAAAATAATTGTCTATACCTTCACACACAATGAAATCAAACAAAACAAAACAGAATAAAACCAATCAAAACCAAAGAATGAAAGCATTACAGGACTTCAAAACAAGGCGATAGGAAATCAACAATGGCTACCGTGATGTCTCTTGTTTTCTTCAAAATAGCTGTCTATTCCTTCACACATAATGAAATCAAACAATAGAAAACAGACTAAAACCAATCAACATGAAAGAATGAAAGCATTACGGGACTTCAAAACAAGATAACAGGAAATGAACAATGGCTGCTATAATGCCTCATTTTCTTCAAAATAGCTGTCCATACCATCACACATAATAAAATCAAACAAAACAAAACAGAATAAAATGAATTAAGCAAAAGATTGAAAGCATTATAGGACTTCAAAATAAGATGATAGGAGACCAACAACGGTTACCACAGTATATCCCCCATCTTCAAAATAGCTGCCCATACCATCAGACACAGTAAAATCTAACAAAACAAGACAGAATAAAACCAAACCTAACAAAATTATGAAAATGATACACGAGTTCAAGACAAGGCAATAAGAAATTAACCATGGTTACCAGCTTCCTCTCCTAGGTGTTTCCTCCCCTATCACTTTCGTAATAGCTATCGAGCTTTTTGGATCCCACTAACTCCTTCAGTTTTTTATGCTAGGGAGATAACTCGTTGCTCACCCGTATGAGTGCAAACCATTTTGCCCTGAACATGATCTCCAGTTGCATACATTTACTTATAAGAGTCTCGAGATTCTCCTACTTTATAGATGGGTGGCTTTCCATTGTATGAAAATACCATGTGTTTCTTATCCATTCTGTGGTCGATGGGCAAGTTACCCTTGCTTTTTTCTGGTCTCCTGTCACATGGAACAATGATTTTCTCTCCTTCGATTTTTAGTCTATGAATTTCCTTTTGAGTTAAATGTGTTTCTTGTATGCAGTATATTGGTAGATCTTGTATATTGATCTATTCGCCTGTGTTTCTTTTTATTGGTGAATTGAGGCCAGCTACGTTAATGGTTACAACCAGCATACATTGGTACATCTGTGTGATTCTATCCTCCTGCTGTTGGCCCTCCACTTTTCCTCTTCATTCAATTTCCTGTCCTGTTTGGCGATCCTCCTCTGCTGCTGTTCCTGGAACCATGGTCATCTTTATCTCTCTCTAGAATATCCTTCAGCACTCTCTGTAGGGTTGGTTAGGTGGTCATGAATTCCTTCAGTTGTTCATTCTCATGAAAGTATCTTTTTTCCCCATCAATTTTGAAAGATAGTTTTGCAGGGTACATCAGTCTGGGTTGGAAGCTGTTTTCCTTCAGGATTTGAAACACTTCACTCCAAACTCTTCTTGACTTGATGGTTTGTGTTGAGAAGTCATGATTCTGATTGGTTTTCCTTTATAGGTGGGTGATCTGTTTCTTTTCACTAACGGCTTTTAATGTTCTGTTCTTGTGCTGAATTTCTGGGATCTTGATTATTATATGTCTGGGTGTAGATTTACTTTGGTTTTGGCTAGTTGGAATTCTATATGCCTCACTTATCTGCATGCCAGGTCCTTTTCCCAAATTTGGGAAGTTTTCTGCTATTACTTCTGTAAATAGTTTTTTTAGGCCATTTGTGTTGACCCCTGCTTCTTTGCTGATACCTATTACTCTTAAATTATTTTTCTTTGCATCATCTTGCAGCTGTTGAATTGTTATTTCTTGGTTCCTTGTTATTTTTAAGAGATCTTTCCTTTCACAATCACTAGCTGCGATCCTGTCTTCAAGATCTGAAAGTCTATCTTCAGTCTCTTTCAAGTGGTTTTGCCAGCTTTGGATCAACTTTTTAATTTCCTGGATATCTCTTTGAATTTCTTTCAGCTTTGTAATTCTTTTCTATATTGTCCATTTAAGGTTTCCATCATTTTCCTATGTGCCTCTTTTTTTAAATCTATGTCTTCTTTAGATATGCTCAGAAATTTTGTATTATGCTTGTGATTTCTTCTTGTTCCTGTGACATTGTTTCTGATCTGATTACTTTTACAGTCTCATGAAGTTGTGTCTTTACTTCAGTTGCTATCCTCTGGGAGATTTCAGGTGTGTGGCTTCCATTTTCTCCCATGACTGTGTCTCCCAGACTTGTTCTGTGTGGGCTAGAGGTCTGAGATTGCCTTTTGTTCCTTCCTCTTGACATTCTCCTGGGTTCCTCCCAACTAGCCGGTTGTGGGGTCCCAGACACTTCCCACATTGGCTTCCCCTCCACGCTGTAGGGGAATGGGAGAGACATCTGAGCTTTTCTGACTCCAGGTTTACAGGGACAAAGCAGGGTATGGGGTGGGCTTCTCCAGACCTGTGCAGCTACACTGGGGATTCCCCGATGGCCAGGGGTGCATGGTGGTGGAGCTTCTTCTTCTCTCAGCCTGCCTGTCTACCCCGGGGCTCCCCCAGTAGTGGCAGGCACACAAGGGTGTTTGTCTGATTCTCCCTTTGGCTGCCCAAAGGAAGCAAGGGTCTCCAGTGGCCTCCTGGAGGTGCATGGGACTTGTCTGGCTGTGCCTCCCTGCTCACACTGGTTGCCTGCAGGAAGCAAGCCTTCTGATGGCATCGGCCAGCAAGCAGGGCCGGATCTGGCTGGGTCTCCCTGCCCATGCTGGCTGCCCACAGGATGCAAGCCTTCCAGTGACCAAGGATTGTAGTTACCGTGTGTATTTATTTCCAATTTTGTCAATACGCATGTGCATATGTATGCATATATTAAGCAGATACCTTTTTCTCTTTTTGGTAACATAATATTGCTTGACTTAATATCAGTTCTTTAGTATTGCCAAATCTGTATTATAATGTTCAACTTATGGAATGTTAGAAGAGTAGGCATCAACCAAAGAAAAACTGGGCCTTCTATTCTGGTGAAGGCAAGAGCATATTTCCATTTGTAGCCAGGATACTCGTATCATGTTAGGAATAATTGTACTTGGAGATTAAGAGTGCTTTGAGGAGCTCTGTCTGGTTGTCAAGGTGACATGGGATGGATTGTGATGGTTAATTATGCTATGTTTAACTTGACATGAGCAACACCATCGAGAGATGGGTAAAATTTGGGTGTGTCTGTGGAAAATTGGCCTATAGGCCACATCTGAGGAAGGAAGATGCAAGCTGGATGGGAATGGCATCAGGAGGCTTACAACTTGAAAAGAATAAAAAGAAAAAACAGAAGAAACTTTCATTTTCAGAACAGCTCAGGTTTTCACCATTGGCTTCAGAGGTTGATACCTAGATTCTGCAGCCTTCTGGCACAGACTTCAGCCTTCCAACAGAGGATTCCCAGCTTTCCAACACAGATTTGTACCAGTAACCCTGCAGCAAGCTTTCAGGCCTTCATCCATCTGAATCCTACAGTTGTCTAGTGTGCAGACAGCTACGTCAGATTTTGCCACATCTGACAGAACCAATGGCCAAGGGGACTCTTCCACTTCTTCTCCTGGAAGTCTACCTTGCGTGAGACATTGTATATTGACTCTGTTTCTCCAGGAACCCCAGTGCAGAGCATTGATAGCTCCAAAGTGGGACTCCTTAATGGTGAGCACTGGGGCAGGAAGCTGGACCAAGCAGAGCCACAGATGGTCAGTGTCTCCATGGAGACACTTAGGGGACCTGGGTCCAGGCCCAGATTGTCCTGTCAGTTTTCTGTCCAAAACACTGACTCCCATGTCCTTGACTTGAGCAACAAGGAGGAGACAAGCATGCATCTCCTGGAACCACACTCCCTGGGACATCTGAAGTGTGTTCCGTGTGGCAACGCCTCCACCAGGCCCCATGGGCACCTTGAGGACACTTGCCCCTTCAGTCACCCTCGAGTGCATAGTGGTGACAGAGTGCTCAGTGGAACTGCACCCAACCTAGAGCTTGGCACTCAGCAGGCAGGTCACCCCATGTATTGCCTGGCTTCATCATGGATGACACAAGAGCATGCAACACATCACTCTCAAGCTCACTGTTGGCGACCCCCGGGCAACACTGAGAACAGTCTTGTGAGGGCCCGAGGGGAAAGTCTGTGGGGAGGAGCCCTGCAGACTGCGTGAAGGGAAGCAGCAGCGGCAGGGAGGAGGGCAGCTTCTGGCCTGGGCCACCACTGCAACCTTTCCTCTCTAGGCAGGCCACTCATGGGTGGACCCCTGGCATTTTGGGGATCCCACATCCCCCTCCCCTTCCAACTGGCTCTGAGAAGCCCAGGCCCAACACAGGGAACAGTGTGGCCCAGCCCGCACAGGTGCAGATCTTCCTGGGGCCAGCTCAGGGCCGGAGCCATGGCAGGCCGCATCCCTGAGCCCGAGCCCCTCCTCGCCATTGGGCCCGCTGCAGAGGGCGAGTCTGGTGGTGCTCACACATCCATTTCACTG